>APFE030584735.1:34392-60423 GCA_000404065.3 Pinus taeda
GGAGTGCTAGCTCTGAGCAAGCGATTGTGCAGGCGGTACTGCCAGTTTGTTGATAGCATTTTGGGCTTCTGAAGCTTTGACCATCATGTATCGTTTCCAGCGGCTGCCCACCCAGGGTTGGATCTGTGAGACTACGTGTTTGTGTAGACAGACTGCTTTGCTTAGTAGTGGTTGCGTGAATCTAGAATGGAAAATAGAGTTCACTGTGTAGGTTTGATGTTCCAAGTCTCGGTGATATCCAGCATGCCTCGAAATGTTAGCCCGTCCATCGACCAATCTAATATTTTCAAGGAGTCATCGCACAGGGACATGGCAATTCGGCAACGTGAATTCAGAGCAATGGTGAGTGCATACATTCCAATTTGTCATGAGTCATTCCAATTTGTCATGAGTCAGAGAAAATCCATTCCTCTGCAATTTTTATTCATTCCACCTTTTCATTTTAAAGTCCAAATTATTGGGATTAGTGAAGTTTTATCCACCCTCCATCCTTAACGAGTTCCTTATACCAAAATTTGGGAAGATCTAAAGGTAAGTATCAACCTCCCACAGGCCTCTTGAGATTCCTCCATCGAGAACAAAAGGTATCCTTTGTTTTCTCCCTCTGTGAGCAGACAAAGGGTTGGTTTCCATGGCACTTCTCAATCGCATGTTCCTACGTAAGTCAGTCCTCTAAGAATGAAATTGGTCCACACTGCTTTGGCTCCGCTATGGAGGAATAATGTATTGTGAAGCATCTGTCTCTGTTCCTAACTGACATTAGGCCCATTGTACAGTAATGAGTATATCTATGATGGTTGCATAATCTTGCTTACAGTGTGGTAATATCTTATACCAATATGTGCACTATCTAACTTCCCTTGAAATAGAAACTGCCATTATCACTATTAACGCATTAGTATGAATGTTAAAATTCTTGGGAAATCTTCATCCATCAAACCTATTCTTCTCTGTCCTGTCATATGGCTTGCAACAATTCTATAAGTTTACAATCTAATGAACCACCCAGCAACACAACACAATATTGTTTCACATTTGAATCACCTAGTAAGTTATTAGTGTCTCTTGTTATCATTTGATGAACCCAATGCCTATGTAAATTGTACTTATTTGGATACTAGAACCAGGAACCAACATATTATAACAGGGCGATCAAGAGAGATCCCCAATTTCCTATTGCAATGGCAACAGGTGTCTCCACGAGGCTAATTTGGGCCCAACCATTGATATATCTATTATTACTATTACATGGACTGGAATGCACTCACACAGTAACAATAATCTAAGACACCATTACTGTATGAGATTTTCTTTGTTTGTGGGAAGGGAACCTTCTTCCATGTGGCAATTTGACTAATAAAGTCTACTAATCATCTCTATGGAATTAAGTATGTAATATCTTATGAAGAAACACATACAAGAGAGTGGGAGGAAATCAATAGAGGGGCTGCTCCTTTGCGTTTCGTTCTCCTCGACTCCCCATCTTCGGAATGATCAAGCCCCATTGCAGTTGCCCAACAATGGCACTATCCATACATTGGTGGAGCTCAGCCGCTGCAGCTCATTGTACATATTAGTATTGAGCTTTTTATTCATGTCACTACCTTATTCCAGTTCCCCTTTTTTTTTTCTCAGATTTTGAAATACAATTCTAGTTTAAGCTTGATATTCTGCACACCAACTATTACGTGCCTCTATTTACCTACATTTCATTTACAGTGTGGTTCCTATTAAATTCGATTGATTTTTACAGTGATTGTAGCTGAGTATCTAACGTTCTCCGTAGCCCTCTTATTTACTCTTAAATTTCCTCCAGATTCAACATGAGGATCTTTTGTTTCCATTGGACTTTTTAACCTCTAGGCCATTCCTTCCTCTGAGAGTGAAAATAGTCAGTATTGCTCTAGTTTCCTACGATGAAGCATCTATCTCCTGTCACTCACTGATAATAAGCCCTTTGTCTAGCAGGAAAAATATAAACACGGTCTGATTATTGCACGATTTACTTACAATGTCATAATGTCTAAAAGTCAAACATGGTCATATGTGCAATATCTAACTTCTCTTGAAACGTGAACCGTCATGAACACTGTGAAGGCATTAGCATGAATGTTAAGGTCTTGTACAATTCTCCTCCATCAAAGCTCTTTTTTTCTCTCCTTATTTATGGTCTCTCCTTGTAAGCTTGCTACCTGATGAGTCACTTAGGAAAACAGATTACAGTGTTGTTTCAGACTTGCTACCTGATGAATCACCTAGGAAAACAGAGCTTGGTCCTTGATGAATCACCTAGGAAAACTTAACATACTATTGTTTCAGACTTGACTCACCAAGGAAGCTGTTAATCTCTCTTGTTATCACTTGCTAAACCCACTGCCTATGTACACTGTACTTGGATACCAGGAACTAGAAGCTCAATCACAAAGAGTTTCAGTCTTCAAGTAAATCAGCATGTGATTATGATATGTTCCCTGCAAGCTCTATCAATTATGATCCCTGATTTCCTACTGCAACGGTTGAAGATGCCTCCACAAACCTAATTGAAGCCTCAATTATTGAAAAATCTATAAAACTTCCACGGGGCCGAACTTGACCACCGAATCTAAGTTCCAAAAGCCATATTGCACCGTACATCAAATAGATGAACTAAGTATCAACAATAGAGTTCTTCAATCCTTAGAGACTTAAAGCATTGGTAGTCATTAGATGTCTGGCCAAATGCCAACTGTGTCTAGAAACTACAAGCACCTAGGGAGCTCCTTAAATCAAAGGAATTCAATGCAATGTACTTTTATTTCACTTACATGATAATCAATAAATTTTATTGTTGAAGAATCATGTAAGTCCCTTATGTCACAATCTTATGTTGTGGACCTGATTTTTAAATTTTATCCTTTATCTCTCTGTATAACAACTCAAATGGAGATAGTTAACAACTCTGCTCTTGATGTTGCCATTTTCAAGAACTCCTACAGACCCACACATGTTCTAGAATTTTTCCAATATGTTGGTTATCTATTAACTGTAGGCAGAGTGTGCCCTTGATGTTGCCATTATCAAGAACTCCTGCAGACCCACACATGTTCTAGAATTTATCCAATATGCGGGTTATCTATTAACTTTTGGCAGATAAAATATTTGAGTTGTATTGTCTTTATGTGACAAACCCAGTATTTTTTTTTCTAATCATAATGTTGAAACTAACTCGTGTGATACTCTTTATGGCCAAGAATAATGCTCACAACTGATGCTGAAGGAAACATTATGATTAGATTACATATTAACAAGAGCAGATGGTTTACCTATTATTGACTATAGTAGAAAGTATCCATTGCAATTACAAACTAGCTACAAGTGAGTATTTGCCTTCTAGTCTTCAATTAACACAGAATGTTTTACCTCAGCTTTTGCTTTGAGATATGGAAAGGATCCATTTTGAAATATGGAAACGATCCATTTCAGGGTTCTCCATGAAAACATTGTATATTTCTTTGCAACAACAAATTTTATTCATTTTATATATCTTTAAAAAAGAAACAGTCAGAAAGCTATCAGGAATGATACTAGCCTGTCATAAGATTTAACATCGTTAATCTTTAAAAGTTATTCGGGGTTTGTATTACTTAATTATTTTACACATCATTAAGAACCCTGATGAGAATGTCAAAAGCAATAACACATTACTTTATTTTCCAGGTCATCAACAAAATCTCAAAAAACAATTATACATTACTCTTTTCAACCAAATAAATTCATTTGGCCAATTTATTAGATTGAAAGTTACAGCTGAATATTAAATGAAAATCATTTTATTTATAAATATTAAAATAAATACATATTTTTATATCATTTACTTCATAGATAAGAATATTAACATCATGGAAGGATTATAAACCAAATGATATGTAGATTTGCAATCCATTATATAGTGGGATTCCCATGACAATCGTTTAACATAAATATGTTTCAACCAAAAGTACAGACTATGTGTGGAACCAGAAACTCGATTATGAAAGTGTGTTCTTTAGATGTCGATCATGCTTTGAGACAGGCCATCTAGCCAAAAATTGCCCAAAAGTCTCCGAGAAAAATTCTACTAGAAAAAACCACCACAGATCTACATGGTTGGAAGGAGCACAAAAAGAACACTACATTGTCATCAAAGAAGAATACTCTAGAGAAAACTCTAAATCACAAGAAATCAGGCAAGAAAGAAACAACTCTCAAGACAAGCAGAAAGAAAATGTAGCTCTCGAGTTTGAGGCCAAAGCTTCAGAAGAAAATGTACTAAGCCTACACCAACTAAAGCAAGGTTCTCGAAGCCTTATCTTTTAGAACTGTCTCTATTAGTAACTCAGAGCAGCCTTTAAATCAGGGAAATGACCAAGGTAAGAAAAAGTATAGTAGTTATCATAAATATGCATGCATGATAACTACAGGGTATTGCTCAAAAATCTTGAATAACATAGAACCAGTGTTATTGGAACCAGACCGGAACTGGTGAAATCAGCCGGTTCGATCTTTTTGACACCCAAACAGGTCTAGTTCGAGGTCTGGAACCGGAAATGGCCAGCTTAGTATTGCACTGGCTGGTTAGATACCAAACTGGCCAATTCTACACAATTTGATTAAAGATGTTCCAAACGTAATTATTTTTTAGAAAAAAACAAGAATTTTTGAGTGGGGTTGCCTAATATTCAAGCCTATGGCTTTAGTATTGCTTATGCAATTCATAACATTACCATGAAATGACTTTGGATGTTTGAGAGTAGGTCTGACCTCATTGAATTTCATATGGAGAAAGTAAAATTTTAGATCTCACTCAAAATTTAGTAGACTTGACAACCCTTTTCAAGATTTCAAGATTGTGGGGATTGCCACATTTCCATTGGATTTTGTTATGTATGAGGGTATGAATTAGTAATTAATCAAGAACACTAAGCTCTCTATGTACCTTAATGTTAGTGACATTGGTTGATGAACTCTTCTCTTAGAACCCTACTAAAAATGTACCCATCACTGAAACAAAATCAGGACTTGAGATGCTACTTTTTTTCTATCTTATTTTAATGCTTAGGGGGTGATAGTGATGATGGAGATCCTAATATAGACAATGATTTTGATTATATGTAGGTATTTTTTGTAACATGATTTTTCTTTTTGATGCTAACAGTCATCTGGACCCTGTTTGTTGATGTTTTTTCGGTTTAGAGATGGATTGTACTTGATGATGTTTTTGTTATTTGCTTCTATAGGACCTAGATAATGCAAGGGCCACACAATTTCCACTGAAGCATCCACTTGGGTTAGCCTCTATGTTTTGGATGATTACATAATAGATAAAATTGGCCGACACTTATCAAAAATTCCATCCAGCCAAATAGTTGATGCTCAATCCTACTTTATATTTTCTAAGCACAACCAATAACTCCACGAGGATAACATGATCCCTATTTAGCAAATACACTGGCTGCCCGCTCAAATGGCTGGTACCTATAATCATAGCCCTGTATGGATAAAAACTGATGACTACGAGTTACGTTGGCTCTATACATTGATGCCAGTTTTTTTAACTTTGCCAACAATCACTGTACTCTAGTATAGACTAAATGGACACTGGAATTTCCATTATCTAGAAGATGGAATCTTATCCAAGGCATTCACAAAAGTTGTTGCCAACCCACAACTGGGTGAAAATAATCTCCATCATCATAACAAACTTTATGCCCATAATATGCACAAATGGTAACACATGATACATCTCCCAAACCAATGGAGTCCAACTAAAGTCTAATCTGAGATCCTCCATTCTCAACACTTTATACATAAAAAAAGTTGTCTGTAATCGACCTCTTTTTGCACTTTTTGGGGCAATTGCTAGTTATATTAAGTTACTTGAAAAATCGGTCTCCTACAATGTATTTTAGGTATTAGAGGAGGGAAACGGTTATTTCCATTGATTGAGGAATCATTTAGGCAATTTCAGTCTTGTAGAAAAGATTTTTGTCGGTTCAGCCTAGGCCCAAAACTTTTTTGTTGTCATCTAATTAATGAATGCATTAGGTTGACCATAACAAAATATCCATTTTCAGAATACACATTATTGTCCACCCTTGCTTTCAACAATGCCCATTCACATGTCGTTATTCTTCCCCACTCTATTCCTTACCACTGCATTAGGTTGACCATAACAAAATATCCATTTTCAGAATACACATTATTGTCCACCCTTGCTTTCAACAATGCCCATTCACATGTCGCTATTCTTCCCCACTCTATTCCTTACCACTCTATGCCTTACGGCGTTTCTTTTGCAACATAAAGTGCAAATTCTAGTATTACCCTCACACTAACCCCACTTTTACCCGCTCAACCAATTGTAATTTTTTATACACTTCCCGTAGCCTTCTCAAACCAAAAAACTGACAGTGACCAGGTCATAGTTTTTATTCTTGGTGAAGCAAGAAATGACACTTGGCTGCATCTTGGTGGCTGATTTTTTCAGAATATTAAACCAAAAACAAGTACATATATGTTCCGGATATGAGTCAGATATATGCATAAATTTATTAACCATCCGCACCCCAAAAAGCAATACATAAGATTCCAAGATAAGTAGGTATCTAAATCCGCATTCTATAGCTAGTTGCCTCAACCCAGCATGTATCTGGTTATTGTGGATTAGTCATTGTTATTAGGAATTGTTTTTTAAATATTTAAATACATTAATATATAAGATAATATTTACACAATAAATATATAGTTTTATTTTTTTAATTATTATTAGTTTTTTTGCTAAGATAAGATTATAAGAATTGGATTTGTGTTTTTAGTCGTTATTTATCTCTGATCAATAAGTTATAATTTTAATTTCGAAATTTAAAAATTTTTTAACATTATTATTAAAATTTTTATTTTTTTAAAACATTTGATTGGACCATAATTTGAAGGTCTTATTTGTAACTTTTGTATTTAGCATTGACAATGCAAAATTGTAAGGTTTTTAACTTGCAAAATAAATATTTATTTTCAATATTATTAAAAATACTATTTTTTACAACATTTGATTGGACCATAACTTGAAAGCTTTATTGCAACCTTTGCATATTACAATGACACATGGATAATTATCTCATAGATTTTTTGCAATAATTTCTAGATACAATTGTAATATTCATGTCATGATTTTTAGATATTTGTGAAGTGATTCTTTATTGTAAGATTCACAAAACCACCCAAAATTAACTTCCTTGAATATAGCTCATACTTAAGTAGCCAATATATTTACCATCAGCACGTCTTTGAATTAAATATAAGTAGATATAAGTAATAAATAAATAAATTTACCAAGGGTTGTTGCCCACCATTATATATGTGCTCCTTTTTATTATGGTGTTTAATCAGGAAATTCATTTCTCCACTTCAAATATCAATTTATTAGTCTTGGTATGTATGTTTTAACTTTTCTCTAACTTTGCCAAATTCCTATCCATTACAACTAAAACTCAAATTTGATGGACTTATCATTTAATTTGAACACAATAATATTATGTTTCTAATTTGAGTGACGGGAAATAAATTGCCTTGCAACATTTTTTACCATATAATTATCAGTTTTTATATTTAAATATCAGTGGTTATATTTAAGCTTCAGTTTTTACATTTAAATTTTCAATGTAAAGATTTACATTAAAATGTTTATGTTTTAATTTTATATTATTAGTATTGTAATTGAAATGGACTTAGTATATAGCTAAATTTACAGATTTAGATTTGAAAAATGAGACTTTTCTTTTTTTTTATTTTATTATATTGAACATTCTATTCTAATATAAATCTTAAAGTATTGAAATTTTTATGGCATTTATGGAATGTTTATTTTATTTAAATAGTTATATTTATTCCAAAACCATTTCATTAATTTAATTTATTGAATTACATAGGAGATACAAAGTTCCATAAAATACGAAAAACACAGGAAAGGAAGGGAAAAATATACAGGTTGAACAATACTTTTGTATGCTTATTTTCTAATTCAATATGTTCTTTTAATTATTACACCACAAAAGTTTATAGAAAAAAAAAAAATATATTTTATATATTATATTATATATGGTGCTAGTTATTAGTTTCTCCTAGAGACATTATTAATGCGATTTCTTATTGCATTACTAATGTTTGCGGTTGACCGATGATAATTTTATGTTTTAACTTTATAAATTCTTAAAAAAAAATATTTTAATTAAGATAATTTGCTAGCTTTTTGTGTGTTTATTTCAGTTTTACGACATTGTATTCATTCTCATTCTGAAATTTAGCCCCTGGGCAAATTCTCCAATTTCATGGGAACCTTATATTAAATAAATAAACAGCTAAAACCAATTATAACCAATTTTATTAGATTAAGAACCTCTTTAAAATAATCTATTTAAAGTATTTTCTTGAACTTTTTCACATAACAAAATTATGATAAGCTACACAATTTCAAATATAAAATAATAATTTTAAAGATAATTTAATATTTTCCTATATAATTATACATATATAACATGTTGAGTTATCTCCATATACATATATACAACATGTTGAGTTATCTCCATCTTGGTGATATGGATTGGTGGAGGTTAGTTCTAATGTGTTAGGCTAGGCTTTTTGCTTCTCTCTAATGACTTTTGGTGGACTTGGCTTGGGTGAAGGTTCAAGGTTCCAGGGATTTGTTTAGAGGCTAGAGGGTTCTTCCTGGTAAGAGCTTTTTTCTGATAAGCTTTAAAATCCAGATTTAAAAAAAAAAAAAAAAGTTAAGTCAAATAGACAGATAAACTTTATATATTGGACTAGTAGATTTTGTTACTATTTAAATTTAGTGAGAGATTTATATAAAATTATATATATATATATATATAATATATAATCAAAAATATTTTAAATATTTTGATTTTTAAAAATTTTATAAAACTATTTATTTCATTTAAATTTAATTAGTTTTATTTATATCTATAATATATATAATTTTAATATAATATTATACATGTTACAACACTTTTTATTATAATAAATTCCAAATAATACTTAAAATGAGATATTTGAACTTAAAGACTAAAAAATTAATATTATAACAAAATCATTTAATGAAAGTATAGATTTAATATTATAACAACTTTATGGTAAAATCATTCAAAATAGCTCTTAAACCAAAATGATTTAGTTACAACTTAGTGATTGGCCTATGCCTATGTCATTAAAAAGTAATAGATTTTTAATCCAAGACATGATTTTAGTAATCCATTTTTTCCGACTATCCATTAGTTGAGCTCTGACACACACACACACACACACACACACACACACACACACATATATATATATAATTGTAGTCGTATAATAATTTGTAATCATCTGATTGGTTCATATTTTGAAGGTCTTATTTCCACCTTAATGACATGTACATTGGATGTTATTTCTGTCGAATTCTATGCCATCTCCGAGGTTTGTGCAACTTCCATTAGTATCATTACTACGAGTTGTTGTTTTTGGCCAGTTTTGTGCAAGCATTTGACAGTTATTTTGGAGGATGGAATATGATATTATCAATTCCTTCTATAGCTCTAAGCTCTACGATAATAAATTTGGGCTTCTTGTTCTTTTCTTTATCATTTTTTGGATGTTTATTTCATTAGTATGTGGTGGACAATCAGGTTTCAATGACATCTAGTGCCCAATGTCTATGTGAATGTAATTGCATTTCACTTTGTAATTGTTTTTGTGCAAGAAAACGATGTTGGATTTAGAATACACATAACATAAGAGCGGGCGTTGGGTTTAGAATACACATAGCTTAAGAGTGAGAGTAGACATTGTAAGCCTAGTTTTATTCAAAGGTGAAGAGCATTGTGGATCAT
The DNA here is from genome assembly GCA_000404065.3 of Pinus taeda. Lineage (NCBI taxonomy): Eukaryota > Viridiplantae > Streptophyta > Pinopsida > Pinales > Pinaceae > Pinus > Pinus taeda. Next base: position 44,292 of record APFE030584735.1, read on the forward strand.
TCTACAAGGTAAGTGATGACTCCGAAGACTTATATCAATGTTTTTTGTTATTATTTACCAAATTATTGTTCATTCATGGATACTGTAGGTTAAATGCAATTGGGCTTTATCATCTACTTTGGTTATTCGTATTGATTATAAATTGATGGCAATGAGAGCATTATAGTATGTCGCGACAGATAAGAAATTTTGAGGATGTGAAGAATATATTGGAACAAAATGTGGGCATTAATGTTTCCTCTTTAATAATTTCCAAAGCAGTGTTCTACATAACAACTGGAAGCAATAATTGTTTCCTCACCTAAGATTCAACACCGTCGAATCCTTTATATGCCATGCTTTCCCCCGGGAAATTTAGTGACCTCCTCATTTCTCAATTGAGCGACCAACTCCAGGTATGAACATTTTTAACGTACAACAATGCTTCTAAGAAAAGTTTTATACAAATGAATCCCTCAACAAACATTATGATAATGAATTATGCAGAATTTGTATGAGCTAGGTGCTAGAAAATTTGCAATGACAACAATTCCACCCATCGGATGCACACCTTATGTGTTGTCGTAGTACTCAAATAGAACTAAATAAGACAATGTATGCATCTCATTTATGAACAAGGATGTCCAGACCTACAATAAGGATTTTTTCTCGTCCATTCAAATGCTTAAACACCTATATTCAGATGCATATTTCATTTACAACAATGCCACCGAGGCCTCACTTCGAATATATAAAAATCCCAACACATAAGGTTAGATAAATATTTGTATTTATGTATGTGCCCTACCAAATATACCAAATGTTGTTGGTTAGTTCAGTGATTAAATAAGCTTGTTTTGTTGGTGTGAATGCAGGAATTAGGAACGTGGACGAGGCATGTTGTGACTTCCAAGGGGGCTTAATGTCAGGTATATTGTTCTTTCAAGTTGCTCACATTTGCGTAAATGCATCATAATACTTTTGATAAAAATGTATAAAATGAAAAACCTGAACACTTCTCAACTTTGGAGAGCTCCTTTTACATTGATGACGACTTCCCCCCTATCTCAAACATGCCATTGGATATTTTCTTAACAATTGATTTATCTTTCATGCCAAGGTTTGGAATTTCTCATTTATCCCGTGTTAAAATTTCTTAATCCTATATTTGATATATTTATTTTAATTTGCAATTTTTCAAATATTTTTATATTATATTTAAATATATTTTAAAATTATACCTATTATAATTTTGACTAATTCTAGTCATTAGGCAATTAATTTTTCTACTTCCTATAGCAATTGCACTTTTTCCATTTTAATGGCGAGAACTACCCTGCCCTGCAGCAATTGTTATTATATTGCATTGCATTGAAACCTAAAAAAATTAGGAAGATGGACATACCTCTTAGAAGTTTGAAGATGTGATTTTATAAAACTTTGAAAATTGAGTTGTAGACAACATCTCGATAGAGCACGATGAAAGCACAAAAAAAAACATTGGGATGTTTCAATATTTAAATTATTATTCACAAATCAAAATTTATTTAAAAATATATATACTAAATTAACAATAAATTTATATATCCCGAATGCAGATTCCAGCTAGCAATATAGGGTTGACGGGACAGGGGTCTCATGAAGGCCACATGCCCATCACGCGCGAGGCTCACTTGGTATATGGGGGAGCAGGTCACTCCCAGACGGTGGCTTTAATAGCCACAGGATGGCAGACCGAGAGCATTAACACTTCGGCCTCTCTCGGCTGCGCTACCCCTCTCGGCTCTGCGATGGATGTGATAGCCACCATTATGGCAGACAACCACCAAGGTAGATCTGGGAGCTCTATTTACAGCGGCCCTCTCTGCGTCCCTGTCCACCTGCATTCTGATCTCTGTTTGATACGCATCCATTTTCTGGTTAATACAGGCTCTGCCCTGTTCTGTCACAGCTCGAACCTGCTTGTTCAGTTGAATTATTCCCTGAACTACCCTGCCAGTATGGTCCGTGAATGACAAAGGATGCTGAGCCGACGGGGCTCCAGCAGAGGAGGAAACTCGCGACGCCCAGCTGCGGAGGAGACCCGCCCACCTTGTCATTGCCCGCACTGTCACTGCTTCTGCCACTGCCCCAGCTCTACCGCCTCAAATCCCTCTCGGCCTACCCAATTCCTGGAGGCTAGCCCCCCTGGAACCTCAGATGCTCCCTTCTTTGGCTCTGCCATCTTCTCCTTTGACAGTCGCATGACTCGGCCGCATATTAACACCCACATTTCAATTTTGTTTATTGATGAATCTAAGGAGGAAGGAGGCACCAGCTCTCTGGCTGATCTCGCACCTCCGAGAGATGAAATCCACGAGGCCAACTTGGCCCAGGCAGACAAAGGAAAGTCTGTTGAGGTGTCGAATCCTTAGAAGGATAGCAGTGAACGTCCACCTGCAGAGGCTGAGGAAGCTGCAACCACGGAGCTGGAGGAGGACTATTACAGACCTTGCTCGATCGTGGAGGAGGAGCCGGAGGAATAGCTCGCTGCTCCAATTCTGGCACTGATGCATGGTCCGGGTTGTGGCTCTCGGTCTCTCTGGTCAAGTTTCCTCGTCCACTTGTCTTTGTTAGCTTACGTGTCGTATTGCCAAGGCTGGTTATGTCGTAGACGTGTCATTTTGTCAATGATTTGGGTTTTTTTGGGAATGAGACAGATGGCCACAGTGGCTCTCCCCTGCGTGGGATTTTTGTTCTACATTTGGGCCTGGTTCACTATTTTGGTTCTAGTTCTCCCCTGCGTGGGAATTTTTTGGGTCCTAAACGCAAGCATGGTTAAACAGTTGAGCCTCTTTGCCATTATCTCTGGCAGTAGGATCCCGCTATAAAGCCTGATTGTAACAGTATTTTGGTCTCCTGTATATAATAGAATAGTCTAATTCAAAAAAAAAAAAAAAAAAATAAATAAATAAATAAATAATAATATATAATAAAATAAAATAAAATAATAATAAAATAAATAAATTAAATTAAAAAATTAATAATAATTATATAATTAAATTATAAGTAAACTATATTTTTTCAGAACAAAAAAAGCTATATTCTATTATATAAGAAATATAATGGGTCTAAAAAAAGATACATATTCTTATGGTTCTGAGATACGGCCATATCTGTCCAGAGAGAAATAAGTCACCAAGATAATGTCGTTCATGTCCTTGATGTAGGAATAGATTGCATAGATAAAATCACCTATCTGTAGATACAAGATCCGCAAAATTTTCTTCAAAACAACTATATGAAAAGAGTGCTTTAGATCAAAGCATGTCTAAGGAAACTGCTAAACGAAATTAGAAAACTGATGGGGAGAATTCCTGAATAGTGAAAATATCTTCTTCAGACAAAACCTGCACAAACCATAAACCTGGAGATGAAGAGAGACCCTTTTTTGATAAAGAGTCTACCTTCAGATTTTGAGCCCTGCAAATGTGATTTATAGATGACTCATTCATATCATCCCAAAAAGACCTGATCCTGTTCACCCAGCCAGCGAGGTGGGGCGTTAAAATATTGTTTTTCTTCTGCACAAAGTCCACCATTACCTTTGAGTCTCCAAAAATCGATACTGGTCGGATGTCTAGAAAGGAGCAAAAATATAACAAACCAGCAAGAGCCATAGCTTCCGCTTTAGAGTTTGATCCCTTTCCTCCATTCCAGTGGATACTGAAATGGCAGGAATCATTAATCAGAATGAAAACTCCACAACCACAAATGCCTCTCTGCTCAGCACCATCGAAAAACGTGCATGGGAAAGAAGGAATTTCCTGAGGACCAGAAGGGAGAATATCTCCATTAAACTTTGGTGCCTTCGAAGGGAGGCTTTCATAGAACAACACAAACTTAGAGAAAATATCCACAAGTGAGCAATTTTTGTTGTTGAAAATGGAGTTGTTTCTCGCCTTCCAAATGCTCCATAGGCAGATTATAAACAGCGACCTCCAGATAACTTTCTGTTGGCTCCACCCAAAAAATGCATCAGAGATAGAGGAGTGAGACATATGTTGAACACCGAACCATTTCTCCACAGACAGCCAAATATGCTGAGCAAAATGACAATTTAGGAATAAATGCCAGTTGCTTTCCTCATCTGATCTGCACATAGGACAATGCCCCAGACCCTGCCAACCCCGCTTCTTCAAATTTTCCCAAGTAAGATTTCTGTTGCAGAACAACAGCCACGCAAAGAAAATCATTTTCAATGGGCATTCAGATTTCCAAAAAATCACAAGAAAAATAGGACTGAGTTGGGGACCCATCTTGCCAATTAAAATCTGATAAACCTCTTTAACTCTGACACAATTCAGCGACTTTGAATTTTTCCAAATAATGTCATATGATTCCTCTGAGCGATAAATTCCACAAGATTTGAGACTCGTCCATATGGGCTCCCATATCTTGGCAATAGAGTCCGGCATCTGAAGGAGACCGGCATCTTTCCACAGAGGGATTGACCCATGCCACCCAGTAATTAAACTTTCCCAGAAAAAGAAGCCTTTCCTATGGAAAAAATTTAATAATGCATCCGGCACAAAAATATCCACGTCTCCACTCAGAAAAAGATCATAACCAATCGGGATTTTCCTACCTGTTTGAAACTGCCATATTAAGTTCTCCAAGAAGAAACCTTTCATCCTATGCAAACTTTGCCAGATTGATGACCCATAAGAGGGGCCAATCCTTCCTTCCCTGAACCATAAAGAAAAATCTTTTCCGCCCAGATATTTCTTTTTAATAGTCGTGCTCCAGGAACCCTCTCCAAAAATGCACCTCCACAGCGATTTGCATAATAGAGCCTTGCCAAAATTGCGCAGGTTCAGCAGACCCCAACCTCCCATGCTCTTTGGAGTAGCGATATCTGATAATTTTGAGAGGTGGAATTTTCTTCTTTCTGCTTGACCTCCCCAGATGAAATTTGCAGTAATCTTATCCATTTTTTTAATAACGCTCGCAGGAAGGAAGAATAAGTGGGCCTAGTATACAGCTAGCTGGTTCAGCACAGATTGAGCCAAGATTACTCTACCCACTAGAGAAAGACATCTAAATTCCCACAATGAAATCTTCTTGTGATATCTATCAATAACCCACTGCCAATCCTTTTTGGAATAGCCATTTTCTTTAAGCTAGAACCCCAAGTATTTAATTCCTTGTTTAATCGAGTGGGACTTTACGCCAAACAGAGCAGATAACCAGTCCACCGCTTCTTGGCTGATTTCATTATGATAAAATATAGACTTTTCCCTATTTATTTGCAGACGAGAAGCCTTCTGAAAATTTCTGAGGATATCATGAAAGCATAGCTAGGTAAACCTACATAACATACCAAACAAGATAATGCCATCTACAAAAAGGTTATGGGATATAGAGATGTCCTGCATATTTTTAAAGGGCGACATATGTTTTCCGCTACCGCTTTGTTGATATGGAGACTGAGCGAGTTCATCGCCAGAATGAATATCAGAGGCGATAAGGGACATCCCTGGCGGAGACCCCTGGCTACCGGGAAGAAGGATGAAGGAATTCCATTGATAGTAATAGCATAGTTCACCCCTTCGACACAAGCCATGAACCAGTTAATCATATTGGTCCTCAACCCAATCTTAGCAAGCAAACATCTAATAAAACTCTAGTCCAGGCAGTCATATGCCTTACGAAGATCAATTTTGAAGATGACATCTTCACTCTTTCTTGAGTGAATGGCAAACAAACCTTCCTGAGTAGTAGCAACCGCGTCCAGAATGTTCCTCCCTCTAAGGAAAGCATGTTGATCCTTTGAAATAAATTCTGAAAGAGTTCCTTTGATTCTTTTTGCGATAATTTTAGAGACTATTTTGAAAGAAATATTACACAGAGAAATTGGCTGATAGTCCTAAAGGGAAACAGCGTCATCCTTCTTTGGAATCAACGTTGTGTGTTGGTGATATTTTTTTGTTTATGCTGCCGTAAATTCTTGTAGCCTCCACCATCCTTAGAAGATCATCTTTTATCAGGTCAAAAAAGTGGATTAAGAATTCAATCGTCCAGCTGTCTGGACCCGGGCTTTTGTCCCTTTTAAAAGACTTCATAGTTGCCAAATCTCCTCCTGCGATACTGGATGAAAATATTTTTCATTTGATTCCCCATTAAACATCTGAGGGAATAATTCTATGCCCCACAAAATATCCTGAATCCTGCAATTTTCAGATTTCTTGTACTAATTTTCGAAAAATCTAACGGCCTCTTTTGATATATCATGCTGGGTGTATAGGAAATCTCCATTTTCATCCTTGAACTTCCAAATAGCATTTTTTGCCCGTTTGGCGGTCGCAAATTTATGAAAGAATTTTGTATTCTTATCTCCCTCCCTAAGCCAGGTCGCCCTACTCTTTAGTCTCCAGCAAGCTTCCTCCTATTCCAAAATATTTTGCTTTTTAATCTGAAGCTCCTTTATCTGGCATCTCATCTCGAAAGAGGGTTGATGGACATCCATGGATACCATAATTTTGTCCAACTCTAATTGAATCTCCCTGAGACTTTCTGCTCAATTGTCTTTTTGAAACTGCCACTCCTTTGTCACTTTTCGAATTGCATCCATTTTATCCCTGAAGGTCATAAAACAAGGAATGGATTTATCTGATGACAGCTCATTCCAACACTGTGTTATCACCTCATTTAAGACCGGATCCTCAAGACATGTTCTGTTGAATTTGTAAGAGTACCCCTTTTTAAAGCCCTTTTCTCTCCACCCTAGAAGAATCGGCTGTGATGAAAGATATAAACATTCTCAATTGTTGAGAAAGGCATGCCCATCTCATCAATTAAGCTATCATGAAAGATAAATCTATCCAGCCTTTTTGCTATATAAGCACTTTCAATTCTCCCATTTCCCATGTCGGCAGCGTTTTTGATGGAAGAATGTCAATCAAATTCCTGCATAAGAGTTCATTTTTTATTCTATTAGCAATCAGGTCTAAATTTTTCCTAGTGCCCCATATTTCCTCCATGCTCAACGAGACATTTAGATCTCCTGCTCTCTAGCTGATAGGTCAGGAGTCCTCCATCATCCTTCCCTGGTTGGCGAACACTACCAGCACACCTGTGCTCGACAGTTGCGTCCAAGTCGTTGTATAGAGATCTTAAAAATATTCGTAAACTATATATTTTAATTGTGCATACTGAATTATTTACTCATTAACTTAGATATCAAGAAAGTAATTTATAATTATTGTTAAATTAATTTACTCATTAACTTATATATCAAGAAAATAATTTATAATTATTGTTAAATTAATTTACAAATTTGTGGACATTATAAGGCGAGTCAGGTCTTAGGCAGGTCGCAGGCCGCACGCCTTACGGCAGGCCATGCGCCCACACCAACGGGCAAAACTATAGAGTACCGAACGTGAGATGGGCACACTTATTTGAGGACCGGTTAGTGCGAACGTCGTGCAGGCAGGTTGGGCCGCAATGCGGCAAAACAGTGCGACGGGCGGAAGGTTGAATGATGATAGGCAGTGTTGCACAATAATTTTTGGACTGAGCAGAGACGGAATAAGTGTCGAACGGAGGCAATGTCTTGGGAAAAGAGCATCGCACAACATTGGTAGAACGTTGTTTTTGGACTAAGCAGAGATGGAATAAGTGTCGAACGGAGGCAATGTCTTGGGAAAAGAGCACCGCACAACATTGGTATAACGTTGTGGACAAGTTTGGCAGCATGTAAATTGGTGTTTCCGGGTAGACAGAGTAGATGGGTGGCAACGACAACACGGTGGGCAGCGCTGACCTTGGGTGGCTGCGCGGACTTATGTAAAGTTATAAAATATTGTAATTGAATTAAATTGTAGATTTATATTATTGTTGGGTAGACTTAATCGGGAGTTTCCCCTCCCATATAAATGTGTATAAATGTGTGTAAACTTGTGTTATTGATGATTTATGATTCCTCTCCATATATGAAAGATAATTCAAGAGAAGGAAGATGAAATATATTTTCGCTGCATTGTGAACACTTAGGGAAAATTGGTTTAAGTGTTGAATTAGGCTAGTTCGTGTACTAGAGTATTGGTGAAAAGAAAAAGTACAACAGTGCCGCCCCTCTAGGTGTATATGAAATATTACTATAATATAGGGGATACTACTATAATATAGGGGTGTGACAAGTTCTCCATGCTGAAGCCAGTGAATTCCATGGTTCATCTTCTTTGTTCACTAGCCAAGATATCGCAGGTCTTTGCTACTCAACATTCACCTCCATCTGCACCAATTGTGATTCCTCCGCCTTGATAGCACAACCCTTGAATTTCCTCCTGTATAGTGGTGAATTTTTCTATACATAGTGTTCACATTTTAATTAATTTATTCTGCACCAGTAGGGTGAATAATTTTCACATGCTTTTCAATACACGTTCTTATCTTGACCATTTAAAACACTTCTTAATACCTGGATGGATCCAAATGGTGAAGGATTTTACCTATGTAACCCTTATGATGGCCCTCCGGGAGTTTTATATATTCATGAGTTCTAGATGCCAATTAGAGCACAACAGATTTTATATATTCATGACGTGTAAAACCCTGTGTAGTTTCAGTTTTCCGAGACAAGATTTTGGACAAAGTTCCATTGCCTCAGTATAGTCTCAGCAACCCATCTTGCTGAATTCTATCTCTGACTAAAGATGATATTGTTCCTCTTTCGAGAATGGACAGGAACGCAGAAATATTGATCCTCCAAGTTGAAAATGGATGGGAATCCAAAACAATACAAGGTTATGGATTGATGTTTATATAATTTATATGGTCGCCCCCAATGTATTATTAGTCCCTGCCCTCCGGGCAGGCAGGGACTATAGTAATCGGTTTTGGTCGGTGGGCATTAGTTTGGCACGGCAATCAATAAAATTATTTTGACTTAAACCAAAGTTTCTCCACATATCACATTAACCGATACAATATCTTATATTTTCTTATTCTTTTAACCAATCAAAAGAATGTTCATCTTATTTGGCCTCAATACGAGGTATACAGGTTCAAAAGTTAGCAAGCAAACAATGGCCAGGAGTACAAGTAATTACAACAATTTCAAGGCTGGATGAAGTAATGTTATCTTCATCCTTAGCATTAATCTCCTAACATTTAATGTTAGGAAATGTATGGCGAACTAGCTACGATACAATAGCGCCCCTGCCACCGCTTACATGCACGCCTGCCATACATGCACGCCTACCACCACATCTAACAGGTGCCAACTTTCCTCTACACTTGCTGCGCTCTGCTGGAAGCCCCGAAACCACCCGAAGCTCTCTTATACTCCCCACGGTGCCGTCTCCCTGCATGGTGATTGTTGCTACAGTGCGACTCTATCTCATCGTCGGCAATCGCAATTACGTCTGAAGATCCAATAAAACAGCTAGATGCTACTACCGAGTTTCGGAAATTCCTGTCCATTGGTCAGTTAATTAGTAAATACCTTTAACGTTCATGATGCAAAATTGTGTATCAAAACACCAGTTTTAAAGTGTCACATAGATAGTGGTTACAAAAGGTCATAAATTTATTGTACTGTATTACTGAAGATTACATAGTTTCTGTTTGCTATAAGAAATGATGACAAATGAAAATTTCGAATCACGTTTTATTTTTAATTATTTCCTTGAATCGCACTTCATTTACAACTCCTCCCAACGTGTTGATATCTCTTACTATTATTCTCTTGTTGCATTCAATTTTTAATGGATTATGTTCTAATGTATTCTTAAGGTGTTTATTATGGAGAGATTAATCCTCCAATTGATGCCGTAATCAGAACAGGAATTCTTCCTTACCTCGTTAATTTCCTGCGAAGGGCAGACACACCGAAGCTTCAGGTAACGATTGTTCACAACACTTTCACAACTCTGATGCTTTTGACAGTTTCCTATAGAGCGTGATAACGCTTAAGATGATTAAATTTATCAATCACAGGAAACTTCACCGTATTGTTCCACTAACACTAGTAAATTTGCTCGAGATTTAGAGAACTTTCTATGAAACAGAGGTATTACGGTAATAACATTGATCAGAATTTAGATTTTTTTTTTTCCTGTGAAATAGATATCTTCAATAAATTTCCTGTTTTCCAAATGAAATTGTATTTATATATTCCATGGAATATGTGAAAGAGTTATATGGAAATAATTGGACATCATTTTAATCTGGCAAGGATAATTACACATGGAATTTGTGAAAAGAGTTATACCGTTGTTAACTAAATAAATACACTAAGGTCAGGACAACATACCTGTGTTCTTTCTATTTTTGGGCAAAATATGTAGACATTCTATTGAATTAAACATGGCACTTGCTCTGAATTTTTTAACTTAGCGTTGTAATTGCGGTTTCTCTTTTGGCTTTCGGCTTGCCTTGGCGCTGCTATGTTGTGGAAGACGAAAGAGAAGAGCACCTCTCCCTCAAACTAGACGTTCTCCTGAAGGTTTTCAAGCCATCCAAATTTATCTTGGAAGCTGTCCTGATGCATTGTAACGAGTTTCTTAAGGTAGATGAAACCCTGAGGCCGAATTTGTTCTGAGACAAGATATTCGCATTCCCCCTGAAGCTAGGAGCTGATCTGAAGCAAGCAAAAACTAATTCATGGATGAGGTTGAAGAGGTCAATTCCTATGTGAGTTCATCATAAGACATAATTCATGCGAGTCTGCCCTGAAATAGAAACAGAATAGTCTGGCAAGCAAGTTCATTCTGAGACCTAGGCAAATCTGTCTGGGTCCATTTAGTATCAAATCGCTAAGGAAAACAGGTTTCTGAGACTAATTCCGCCAAATTCTCCTGGACATATAGGCTGAGGTATCACTGAGGCTGCATGTCCATATTCAAGCCCTATTCTGATCCATTTTGTTCTGAACCACCCGCCGAAGAACCCAACACTAAGTGCCAGAAGCCGAACTACCGAGGAGCTACCTAAAGGCTGAACAGTGCTGCGGCAGCATTGCCCCGGGCTTCCATGGTGCCGCCATTTCGAGGTACGCAATAAAACCCAAAGCCCAGGTTAGCTGAAACATGGCTCCGTCGCTGACAATGTCGTGAAAAGCTTTTACAGTGGAACACAGAAATATTTGCAGCGTTTGCGGTTTAAAACACTGAAATAGGAAATTCTTGGTCAGGTATGCAAAGACTCTCAGACCCTCTGCTGCAACTAAGTTTAAAGATATTACGGATTCGCTGCCCTTAGAAATGGTACAAAATGCTTAAATATACTCGAGAAGCAATGTGTTTGTCAAAACAAAGAAATACATTGAAACCTGTTTACCATGGCCTGAAGCCTAAACTCCGCACGCAGTCTGAATTCTGTGTCGATTGAAAATGCCTCACTTGCGTGCTAGCAGGTAATCCCCTTCCTGGTGTGTATCAAGTGCTTTGAAACCTGTTTACCGTGGCCTGAAGCCTAAACTCCCCACGCAGTCTGAATTCTGTGTCGATTGAAAATGCCTCTGTGTCGATTGAAAATGCCTCACTTACGCGCTAGCAGGTAATCCCCTTCCTGGTGTGTATCAAGTGTAGCACGTGGCTTGCATGCAAGGTAATCTTTGGTAATCTTGATATATACGTGGGCACTATAGTTTGGCTTTTTCACATTGATTTACTAGCTGCTCAACCTGCAATATAGTCACTTGTTGGAACATTCTCGAGACTCCAGTTGTCATGCTCCGGAGAGTATCTTGTGGTTCATTAAACAATTGTTAAGTGTTGCGATGATCATTGTCAATGCTTAGGGTTTAGATTGTGTGGCTTAGAGGTTAGCTGGACAGCTAGATGGTGACTAACCCCCATACCCCACCACAACGTCGGCTCATTTGCAACCTGCACTATTCGATGGGACCTCTGTTATATGCGTTGAAACCCGAGGCAATCCTATAAACTAATCATGCCGCTGTTTCATCCACTTTCTCGGCGAGTACCTGTTGACTAGACTCTTTACCCTTCTTGGAAAGTTATATAAGATTCCAAGATTCGTTCAATTTGGAATAGCGAATTATTCCAAATCCTGATGGTAACAAGGGAATCTCATAATATTTGCAATCTGATAATCAGCTAACCTTATGATTTTCAAGTATTGTCACTTAATCTACTCAGGTGTTTGACACTCTGTCCAAATTTTATATGTTTCCTCCAACATTCATTCAATTTGGAATGGCGAATCCTGATGGTAACAAGCGAATCCCATAATATTTGCAATCTGATAATCAGCGCCCATGAGTTAGCAAACCTGTTAGTGCTGTCTGAGCGCGCAGCGGGACCAAATTAGATGATCAGTTGCAGGCTCTCTCAAACCTTTTTATCTTAATAAGTCGGCCAATCTTAACCGGGCTAAATCTTTCCTCAGTTGCCCTCTTTCGATATATGTATGATTTACGTTCAGTGACTGAAAATTTAGGCCTGGGAATTTCTACTTTTAACAGTCAGATCTGAAGCACCAACAACTCTTGTAATTCCAACTGACCGGTGCATTAACGCGTTAATCCTCGATGCATTAATCTCGTTAACTGGACACGAACCTCCTCCGCTGGGAAACCTATAGTTTTGACAATTAGAAGGGCGTGACCGAGCTACGGGACCCCTAAGGGATTCAAGCCACTCATTCTTCATCTTAATAATAATAATATTATTTTCGATTTCGTCTCCCTGCAATTTGAATTTCGAATGCAGTGACCTAACTTTGCAAAACGAACGACTGTTTGTAGTAGCCTAATCCGTGTGCTGTTTAAACATTAAAATAACTGAAAAAAGAAAAACAATTTTTTGAATTCATAGATGTAAGAGACTGTTACAATTTTCTTTTCATTTTGAAAAACCAGTATCTGTTGCCTAATCCGTGTGCTATTCAAACAAACAAACAATTCAAAGAAAAAGCAAAGCGCATACTCTTTTATCCCCATTTACTGCACTTAATTCTTACACCAGCCATAACTGCTTATATATATAACTCGAACACTGTTTTCTGTTTTTCTTACAGGTGTGCGATGTTCCTGATGTTGTTGCTGCTGAGTCAACCGAATCTATTGGCTGGCGCTGCATCAACAAATGTTGAACCTCTGCTACTAAGTCAATGAATGTTGAACCTCTGCTACTGAAGCGTGCTACTCCACCGACGCTTCTGACAAAAGTAACTTCAGGTTTGCTGGATTGCAAATTACCATTGTCAATGCTACTGTCACCTGTATGGGAATGGTCTGCATGGGATATGCTACAGGGCTTTAACATGGATGTCATCTCTCCCGCCTAACACTTATTATCCAAAAAAACACATCCCATCGTCTGTTTCCTCCGACTATTTGCTTTCCAGCCGGTTGTTTTGATGGCGCAACACAACTAGGCATGTGCGGGTGTGGAGTAGTACTCAAGATAAATGGAAGTTCATAGTATAATCTTTCGTGGAATGGTGAATCGGGCACAAACACTAGATCCAAAATAATTGGATTATGGGGTTTACTTTGGTGCATGAAAGAGAAGCAGATACACAATCTCCACATATAAGGTGACTCCAGAGATCTTATTGAAGGAATACATGGACACAAAGTTTGATCCTCGGCTAGATAAATAAGCTCAAACACATTCTAGGCTTTCTCACGAGCTAGACAAATAATCATATCATATATATATATATATGTTTAGATAGATTATTAGAAATTCTTTTTAGCTATGTTTGTCTATGCAACAATACAAGATTGGGAATTTTTCTAGGAAAATATCACGACAAGGATATTATAAATTGCAATGTAGACAATATCAGTTTATATTTCAAAATATCTTCCTCTGCCACATAAATGAACATATATCTTGATAAATGTATTGCTCTTTTCTTATTTAATATAAAGCCAAGATATTATATATATATATATATTTAAAATAAATTTATGTAAATTTTCCAAAAATTAAATGTAAGAGACATTTAATTGAAATTTAAAAAGAAATTATTACTTACATCAATGTAGTAGAAAATAGTAAAATTTATAGGCATTGTGTCTTCTCTGACATGTATCTTCCTAACATTCACATTTACTTATATCATCAGAACATGTGAATAGAAATAGTTCTGAACACAAGAGACACATTTACATACATCATCAAAACATGCGCATAGCAAGAGCTCAAGCACAAAATACACATTTGCATACATCATCAAAACATGCGCATATTAAGAGAAAATTGGCGGCTTCTCAAGGTGAGCAAATTTCTTAAGCAATAAGGTACACATTACAGGAACTTTGAAATAAGACATACAAATTTTTAAGCCAATAAAATGCTAACAAATTATTATTTTTTTTAATTAAAATAAAAGATACTTTAATTATTTATAAAGTTAAACATTATAACTTATCATAATGAATGCAAACATTTCCCGTAATTGTATTTTTGTTTCATCCGTTTAAGTTCTTTTTTCCTTTTTTTTCTTTTTTTTACATTTAGATTTTTCATGTAAACATTTACATCTATATTTACATTGAAATGTTTATGTTTAATTTTATATTAATTATGTTCCTCATTGATATTTTACATTGAAAGGTTGACAATTACATTTTTCCTTAATAAGAATTTACAATTTTTTATATTAATTATATATTCTTAATATTAAATATTGCAGAAATTTTATAACTATAATAAGGTATATTTTTATTATTGTTATAAAGTTTAGTATAAGTTTAGTTTTTCTATTATTATTTATTGTATAAATTTTAGTTTGGAATATACTTTAATTTTTATTATACTTTAATAACCTTTGCTTTTGTATTTCAATCACTTTTAACACATTTTTATGCATATTGTTAGTATTTTTAATGCATTTTTAAAACATTCTCATTTTAAACATTTACAATTTTAAAGTATTTATGTTTTCAAAATAAACGCTAATATTGAAATATTTACATATAGGTTTAGACTAATTATATTTGCCCATTAAAATTTACATTATTATATTAAAACTTTTACATTTATAATTATATTTTCCCATTAAAAAATTTACATTATTATATTAAAATATTTACATTTATACTTATATTTGCGTATTAAAATTTGTATTAAAATATTTATATTACATTGAAAGGTAAAATGTATTACACAATTCTAATATAATAATAATAATTTGAATACACTTAACTAAGTGTTTATATAAAAAAATAAAATAAAACAAATATTATAGGGAGCATATTTACAAAAGAAACCAAACACTATGTTATGTGATCTTCTGATATATAGCGTAGTGGCATGAAGATAATGTAGTGACACAACTTTCCTTATTGGTCTATGTTAATTGTCTATGTTAAGAGTAATGACAAATTGGTTTCAACATTATGTAATTGTACATGTTAAGAGTAATGACAAATTGGTTTCAACACTATGTAATTGTACTTTGTTAAAGTTTACATGATAGTTAACCATTTTGTATATTGAATATAATATGTGAATTAATTCATATGTATATAAATGTAATATATAGTTAAAGTATACATACATAATATAAATTTCATTGAAAATGATAAATTTTCAAGATCATCTAACCTATTAAGTTTATAAATTTGTAATTGAATTCAAATCCTATATATTTATCTAGCAAGTTTATAAATTTGCAATTGAATTCAAATCCTTTTGTTGATCTATTGCTTGATGATTTTATCGAAAAAGATTGAAGTCGTGGTGTTATGCCCGTAGCTTCAGGAGTTATTCACGTTTGGCATATGCCTCTCTGACCGAGATATTTGGGGATGATTCCGTACTACAGTTTGGTGGGGACTTTTGACATCCTTGGGAAATGCACCTGGTGCATAATCTAATCGGGTTGCTTTAGAAGCTTGTGTACAAGCTCATAATGAAGGACGTGATCTTGCTCATGAAGGTAATGAAGTGATCTGTGAAGCTTTTAAATGGAGTACTGAACTAGCTGTTGCTTGTGAAGTATGGAAGGAGATCAAATTTGAATTTGATGTGATTGATCGCTTGTATTCCAGTGACTTTCGTTCATCACAGAATATGTTCAGATCCCAATATACGCAATCCCAGATCCCAATATACCCAATTCGTATAGAGTCATTGAACTAGTCCAACCAGCAACCAGAGTTGTATGCATTATATGTATAGAAATT
>APFE030584735.1:117135-141421 GCA_000404065.3 Pinus taeda
GCTTCTCCCAAACAGATTCTTAGAAAGGAAGTGTGTGAACATTCTAATAAGTGTGTGAACATTCTAAATATGACTTTTTTCATCATCCCATTTCCCATGAAATGGTTTTCACGATTTTGCTTACAATAGTTCACTATTTAAATCGATGAAAAATAAGAGTTATAGATTGCATTTTTAGGTTTTTCAGTAGAGTGAAAAGTTAAGAGTAGTTTAAAATTTATACCTTCTAGTCTTTTCTGAACATATTTTCCAATCATTTTTATCTGAAAATGAGTTTAGATTTTTTTCCTTTTTTGACTAGATGAATCTTCAACTAAGCATGTTCCGTACTCACGTGACACAGGGTTGATTTCAGTCACTACCATTATAACCTCTAGGTGCCTACGTACGCCCCTTCCACAAACATAGGTAAGTTGAGGGGATTTGAACCTCGAATCTCTTGGTAAATGACACTTCAATTTCAAAACATTTGCAATTGAGTTGCCCCCTAGGGGCTTCAAACAATATCACAAGCTCGTCTAGAATTTATTAAAACAATAAATTTGAATTTTTAAGTTTGTATAATCTTAATATTCCAATTTTTTTTCCAAAAGCTATATCTATTTATATATTGAAAAATACAATCTAAATAACGTAAACTATAATTTTTTTTGAAATATTAATTCGTGAATTAATAACTTTTAAGGACTAATTTGTCCCCGACGGGGGTGTTATTTAGCATCCCTGGAATGATAGAAGGCATGATTGACATGCCAAGGACGGGAATGGAGTGTGGGTTGGTGAACATAGAGCATGGTGCTAGACCATACACCTGGCACCTTTGTGGTACCGCGTGGCGAATTTTATGTGAATGTCTTGCTCCCATGTTAGGGGCCAATTACTTGGGTTTCTTCATTATAAATGCTAGCAAATGGGAGCAGTAGAGGTGGAGTATGATATACCCTTTTTCACCTAGGATTATCACACAGCAACAGATATGGTTTGGTTCTCTAAAGGATTGGTTATGTTCTTATGGGCTCCTACCATTCAAATATGTGAGCTCATTGATGAGCTCACGATTTATGGGTGGTTTGGGATTTTTAAAGAGTGTGTTGGACATGACAAATGTCCTTACCTTGACTTTGTAAACCTTGGTATTATCTTTCAAGCGTAGGTCTCAGCTTTGTCAACTCCCCTTTATAACTACATGCGAGTCTCCCGTGGGTGGCGAAATTGTTACGTTTTTTGGGGTGGCGATGACGGTTTCACCAAACCATGTGGATCTTAGTATATACCTCACCTATATTCAATTTTAGTGGAAGGATCATTTCCTTATTATTCCCAATTGTTTCTTATGCTTTATTTTGTTGTCATGTACTCCATCTTCTAGACCTCTATTTCTTTTTTTGAATGTTTATGGGAGGGTCAATGTTTTTAATTCTTTGCCTCCACCGTACAAGAACTGGTCCATCCTTTTAATTGGTGGAAATGTTTTCCTCCTCCTCGCTTTAAGGCTCAGATCTAACAGGGATATCCTTTAATTTCTCGGTTTTGGTTTGTGGGTTTTAGTACAGACACATTCTCTATTTGGTTTTAACAGCGGGGTTTGGCCTCCTAACTTAATACTCTCAAGTTATTCCCTCTTGCCTTCTTTGTGTTTTTCTCAAGTAATTTTTCTTTGCTGATACAACCTGTGGGGGTGTGGAAGTCCTGGGGTTTTCCCTTATTCAGGTTTAGGTGGATAATTTCTCCCTCCACTCTTTACACCTTTGTGGAAGATACCTATGTATTTGGGTTTATTGCCTCCCTTATCATCGTCAATCCCTTGTTTGGTTCACATCTATATTATGATCATTTATCTAGTGTGTATTATCATTGTCCCTCTGCTTTAATGGCTCCTCGCTAGAGAATGCCAAGTCGGAAAGGTGGAACAACATTCTCATCTTCCTCATGCTGGCGACTATTTGGGTGAGAGTCCATGGCGAATTACTTTGACTCGATCCCTCTAGAAGTAAGGAAGGAAATCCTACTGCTTTAGTCAAAATAATTTGGTGAAAGGTCTTATTTTTCTTATTTAAAGGTTGTTGGAGGAAGCCTCAAATGGATAAGAGATCCAAGGAGATTTAGGAAGTGTTGACTTCATTTTATACATTCCATAACCTCGCACCAACAAATGGAAACCCTGCTTTGTATGGTTCTTCGAGACAAACAAGCAGATAAATGCAAATTGTTTGTAGGTCATGAGGATATTAAGAGGATTCTTTGGAACATATGTTTCAGCCTTGATGACATTGAGACCAAGTTAGCAAGGGTGGAGAAATTTGTGTCAGTCAACAAAGTGGAATGACACCCACACTGTCATCAATGTTCCACCACTAAATATTTCATCCCCCGCTGCCATCTCTTCACTAAAGTATTCAACAGCTAAATTAAAGTAAAAAGAATAAAAAATAAAATTGTTTATATGGTTCGAATGGGCAAAAAATTGGTCAAATTTTGATATTTTGTTGTTTAAATTATTTTTTTTATTGCATATATAGATGGATTCAACACTTTGAAAAACTTAATATGGAGAATTCAGAATTCAAATTTGTGATTCTAACCAATTTTGGCAAATTAGACCTAAAAATATATTGGAAAACCTCTACCAAATAGATTAAGGCATTCTAGTAGTATAAGTTAAGTTTCGCCTACTTTCGAAGAGATTGTAAAAAATGACAGACAAATTGACTAAAAACATTAAAAAACTAGCCAACAATAAAGGTGGCAAAAAGTGTATTTTTTAACTAATATGAAGTTAATTGCTTTTTATTTGTGATGTGGAAAGATCTTTCATTTATATTATTAGATTAGCTTAGTTTACAAATGAGGGATTTCAACACCATAATTTGTTCTTAAAACTGAATTTTAATTATTTTAGATTTTTCTATTTATTTTTAGCTGGTTTTATGATGATGATTCCATTTTATAAAATTTAAATAAAAAATGTACCATATCTATCTTTTTATAGTTTCAGAAAAACCATTTAAATTGAAAAAAATAGCATACCTTTAGAAATCATATCAGGCAACAAGCCAAATCTATCTTTTATACTTTAATGTCAGATTTAACTTTCGATGCTCTAGAAATATGGATATTAACCATTGTTTAAAGTCCATGTTTAAAAAAGTGTGGCCAAAGACATTAAGTTATAGCTAATCATAATAAGTGAGTTACGTAAATCTCATATTAAACTATTTTTTAATCATTTTTTAAATCCTTAATCAATGTTTCGACGAATTATCAACCTATTACAAAAAAAACACAACCGAATCACCTGAAACATTATCATGTTTGTGCTTATATCCTAATGAATTTATTATGAGACCAACACACTTCTTCATTTAAATGTATGATTAGATTTATGTAATGAGCGGTGAGTTTTCTATGAAATTGTTTGAAAATAAAATATAAATAAAGTAATGGGTTATTGATTAATGGTGTTAGTTACGGTTATTTATATTTATTAAAGATCGTACAATCAGTTATTATGTTGAGATTTAAGAGAAAATTTTCCATACAGTGAAAGTTGATACATATGATGTAATTAATAAAAAATGTTAAAATGTTTGGGAGATGTTAAACTAAATCACATATTGTTTTTAAATTTGCTTATAGAATGTATTTTTAGGGGTAATTATCTTGTAATTATCATGTAGATGGTAGAGATTTAATTTTATAGAATAAGGCAGAATAGTTTTCACAAATAAATGGTTAAAGTTTGTTACACTAATAATAATAATAAGGCTTCCAAAAACTAATATTTAATTATCAATAACTATTAGGTGGATGGTAAGGATTTAACTTCCAACAAATATATTAGAATATTCATAATAGATAAAAGGTTATGATTTATCTCCATATTAGTTATGCCCTTTTAATTAATTTATCTCAAATTAATTAAAGAAAGTGTCATATAAACATGTGTCATATTGGCATGTGTTATTAATAAGCCATGGTATTGTGGCAAAAGCTATTTACAAATTAAGAATTTCCATGATAAAATGGAGTATATCTATATGGTTAAAAATAGAGTTACAAGTTTTTTAAAAATTGTATATATTTTCAATTTATATATTAATTCTATTTATAATTACTAACAAAAATAATTTAAAATAAAAAATGTAATACCAGTAATGTGATATTAATGTATTGTGGAGTAAGTGTTTTTTATGCATACCATGCATTGATGCCTAATAAAATTTACCAACCATTTAATTTATATGGTTGCACTAATTTAGGGTGATATATAACAAATATAACATGTAATTTTCACTTAATTTATTAATGAAAATTAGGATTTGCTGGAAGAAAAAAAAATGGTTGCACTAATTTAAAATGATTTGAAATATGAAAACAATAAAAAAATCTCTTATAAAAAAATATATTAATCTTACTCAATCTGAATACCCCTTTAAATATAGTATAATCTCCTAAAATCTTAATGTAACACCCCAAACTGCATGAACAATTACTGTGGTTCCTAAGTTTTACTTATTACTTTAGCTTTTTAGGCGAGGACATATTTTTGTTACCTGATTAATGAATAATTAGGAGTTAAAGTATTTTAACAAGAACGGAAAGAAACAGATGTTAAACCTCTAGGAACAGTTAAATAAAATAAATAGTTACTCATCTGAGAAAAAGTTGTTAAACCTCCAGAAACAGTTAAATAAAAGAAATAGTTACTCATCTGCTTCCTCAAGAAGTGGGGAGGAGGAAAATCCTAGGAGGCAGAAGAAGATGGGTGGAGCTTAGTCAAGGGAACGGGCAATGTTACCCACATTTCCTTGAACTGGGTGAAATAAACCAGTGGGAAAGACTCTAATATAGTCGGAGAGGTATGATACTTGAGGCTGGACTATGAGTACTAAAACCCAAGATACCTGACTACGTGGAGGAGGAAGTGCTCAGGGGAGAGTCTGGACGTAATTTCCAGACTCACAACTGGGTGGTGAGACCATATTGCTAGACTCACGACTGGATGGTGAGTCCATTGCCAAACTCACGCCTGGGTGGTGAGACCTTCCAAGCAGGAACAAAAGTTACATAATTACAAGTCTGTGAACAGATAAGTGACCTCAATCTATCCTTAAGGAATGTTGATTGAACATAATAATACTAGTTCTGCAAATAGAATTAATTAGAGATGTAAATTCTAAAGAACTAACTTTGATTTAAACAAAGAATAGAAACGGGTCACCAAGGCAATGCATGTTATCCAAATAGAAAAAGATTGTACTGATTAACCTAGAAAAATAGACAGTTAATATTGAGGCAAGAAGTGCTAGTAATTTATATGCTTGGTATAGTTCATTAACCGGGTCACCAAGGCAATGCATGTTATCCAAATAGAAAAAGATTGTACTGATTAACCTAGAAAAATAGACAGTTGATATTGAGGCAAGAAGTGCTAGTAATTTATATGCTTGGTATAGTTCATTAACCGGGTCACCAAGGCAATGCATGTTATCCAAATAGAAAAATATTGTACTGATTAACCTAGAAAAATAGACAGTTGATATTGAGGCAAGAAGTGCTAGTAATTTATATGCTTGGTATAGTTCATTAACCGAAAGTACGAATTGTAAAGAAATGTTAGTAATTATATGCCAAATAGGAAATTTTGAAATGTTGTAACAACCAATTACTCAAAAACAAATAATTCCTTGAGGACTGTATTATTATCACAAGTAATGAAACTTTATGTTAACCAGTTCGAATCTCTTTAGTATATATCGACTGGGAAGGGAGAAGTAAATTACAACAAGCAAACATTCCTAAAATACCCATATATTATCGTCTATCATTTTACATTCAAATTGCAGCAAGCAAAGATTCCTAAAATACCCAAATATTATTGTCTATCATTTTGCTTTCAAATTACAGCAAGCAAAGATTCCTAAAATACCCATATATTACATCTATCATTTTACATTCGATCTTTTTAAACAAACGGAAGGATTCTACCATCTAACATTCAATTCCAAAATGTAATAAGCATAGCAAAATTCTATTCATGCTATTAATGAGAGAAGACTAAAAACCATAAATTAGAGTTGAGTCGACAGTTACAGGTCCGGCTTAGAAGCCATTGAAGTTCCAAAGGAATTAAATATACCCTTAAAACATGTAAATTAAGCCTTGATGGCAAATCATTGTAAAAACTGTGTCCCTAAACCTCTAATTAAAACATTCGTTAACAGAGAACTTAACCCTCGGAAGAACCGCATAGTCTATGTCATAATGAATTGGCCTCAGTGCAGTTCGCAAAACAAGATTACCAGAACCTTCTATTAAAAACACACAATATGTACCGATTGTATCAAGCGTATAGCCTCTGCCACAATCAACATGTTCATAAGATGAACCACCAACAAAGATATCATATAAGTATCTAAAGAAACCAGTGAGGTGAGCTAGTTCCAACTTATAAATAACAACGAAGACCCATAAGCATTGTAGAAATTTATCATTTCCCACCCCGATTTTCAGTTTCACCTTATTTCTCCCATATAGTTAAATGCCCTTTCCCATATCCATACATTCAACAACTGAAAAATAATTTTTTGCTGAAAACACAAAATCTGGAAATTTTACAGAATGCTGGAAAATCCAGAAATAAAAAAATAAAAAATTAAAATTAAAAAAATAAATAAATAAAATAAATCAGCAGGTACAAATAGTCATTTAACACATTTGAAAACAGTGATTTTTGGTCAATGTGACCCTGGAAAAACCCCCTACAACTCTTGGGGAAAACCAGTTCGAGAGCTCTTCTTTATTTCTAAAAATGCCTTTTTTACAGTGAGAAATATTCAACAAAAAATTAGCAGGCAAATTTACAACTTATCTCTTTTCCCGTGCCTCACAGCACACTGGAAATTACAGCAAATAGGACAGCAATAAATGTTGTACGACCTCCACGATTTTCGTGCCCACTTTCAGCCTTAAATGTTGATGTACGACCTGCATTAAATGCGGTGTACGGACTGCAATAAATGCGATGTACAGACCTCGATTTGCGTGCCAAAAAATAGCAAACCACTCCTCGATTTCTATGCAAACCAGTTGTACAGATTTCTAGAAAATCGTGCCAAAATCAGCCTTTTACTGTGTGTTGAATCAGCGGTACAAATTTGCTCAACTGCTGCCTTGGAATGTGTGCCAAGCTGCTGTCTCCTTCTCCTCCTTGTCCAGAAATCTCCCTTGCTCTCTTGCTCTCTTTCTCTCAATATGCTCATGAAATAATGAATGACCTCTTGCCTCCTTTTCCTCCTTTAATCTAATCCTAAGTGACTTTTGGGTAACCTCTAAATTCAATCGCTGAAATAGATTGAGATCTAGGGCTGAGATTAAATGCTCATTTAAATCTCACTTTTTATTTTTTAACTCACTCCACTTTAATAAAGACCCACTTAGTCATTTATTTCCAAAGTCACTTTTCCTTTCTAATTTTACATTAACTTTATTAAAGTCACTTTAAAATTAGACTTTAGTAACTTTATCAGTTAAAGTCACTTTTAAATTAGATTTAACTTTATAAAAATTATAAAATTACTTTAGTAGAAAAATTAAATTCTTTTGGACACTTTTCCCTAGGCCAAAGATCAAAGCCTTAGGGAACCACCTGTCCTCCGATACCAAATTTCAACAAGCATTTGGGATGCGATTGAAGTCATCATGGCCATGAAAATCATGAACCCGACATAGGGTAATACCTGCATATGCACGATAACCAGATTAGGAACCAATGTGGAAAACCGAAACAGTTCTTCGCAACTTAAGGGCCAAACGCCGCGGATGCTACCGGAGAGTACTTGAGATTGGGAGACTCCAACAGATGGCGGCCCGCTTGTACCAAACAAACCCAAAACAATTAAATAACAAAAAATGAAACTAATATGAAATAATGGATCTTAATAGGTTTTGTGAAGGCCTTGTTACTCATCTTTCTGAGGTCGATAGCTATCCAGGTTACCCTCCACAAGATGAGAAAGCGGACGAAAGGTCCCTGAACAGTTGGGCAAACAATCAAACCCCAAACTGGACAAAACCCCGAAGCGAAATCCAACCACAAACATTACAGAACACTAGAACAGTGATGGAACGGGTGCGATGGAGTACCTCCTAATGAGGGTATAGTGTAAACCCCCATTGAAACCAGACGGAACAATCATAAACCCTTTCAGTGCAGCGGAGGAATAGCACAGTTGCAGAGTAACGAACCTGGAACACAACAACACCAAATGACTCCATAGACGACCGAACACGGGAGAATCAGTTACTAGGTTAAACCCTAACAACTCCAATTCGTCGGATCGCCAACCCCAGATCAAAGGGGGTAGATCGGTCTAGCTATCGCGTGTCAGCCAAGCCCTTTGGCGATTACATGCAGAGGCATTAACCATGTTTGTACCGCGTGTAATATGGTACTGTTGATAATAAATCAAATTTAAATTATGTATGTCGACCCCAATGGGAAATCACGTGAAACATAAATGTTAAACCATGGTGAACCGCTGATTTCATTCATCGAACCCCGATATAGGTAAACATTGGAGAATGTGATGCACGATAAAGATTGTTAATCACAAGGTAACGTAATAATAATGTTTGCGATTATTGTAATTATTTTCAATTAATCTGTATGTTTGTATGTGGTAGGTGTTACGCTTAATATCATTGAGTTTGAATACTACCCCTTTAAATATAGTATAATCTCCAAAAATCTTAATATCATTGAGTTTGAATACCCTTTCCAATAACATAATCTAAAAAAACAAGATAAATTAAACTCTACTCAAATCAACAAATTTAACTTTTATAAAAAAATATATTAAATCAAATTAACTCATTTAACTTTTATAAATATAATTTATAAAATATTTTTAATTTTATTAAGTTAAATAATGATAATATTAGTTTCCAAAAACATTAATGTTATTTAATCTAAATATCATTTTAATAATATCCTTTTAGTAATATAATCTAAATATATTTTTAATGTAATGTTGTTTAGTCTAAAATACTAGAAACCTAAGTGATTTAACTTTTATGAATATTATTGTACACCACTTAATATAATTTAACTTTTATAATATTACATTAGTATTTGGAATAACCCACCTAGGCGGATCAATTGGTAATAAGTATTATATAAACAACATTCAAAATTCAAATCTCAGTGATTTAACTTTTATGAATACTATTATACACACACTTAATATAATTAAGTTAATATAATTTAACTTTTATAATATTTACATTAGTATTTGGAATAGCCTACTTAGGCAAATCAATTGGTGATAAGTATTATATAAACAATATTCAAAATTCGAATCTTATGAATGACGCATTAAAAAAATAACAGTAATTTGAAAATTAAAAACAAAACAAAATTTTATAATAAATATTATACAACAATGTTGCTTAGCTTTTATAATTTGTATACCATGATGTTCTACATTGCACATACATTGCACATATTTTGAGAGGAGCCTTGAATAATTCCTGTGTAAAAGATCATTAATTTATGGTACTGCGAGAGCCTCAAGGGATAGCTCAAATGGTCGAGTTCCCGTTGCTAAGTACCTTGCCAATTGGGAGGTTACGGGGTCAAATCTCCTCGACGCCCTTGGGGTTAGGCTTGCCCAGAAAAGCCGACGGGTAGATCCCTTCAGGTGGAACTGCCCGAATATTTTCCCGTGGATGTAGCGGCCACTCAGTGACCGTGAACCACAGTTTAAAAAAAAAAAAAAAATTATGATACTGCGCTTAAATGAGATTACGCAGCAAACCCCGGCATTCCGTGCATAGGTCAAATCCATATTCTACGTTTTTTTATTGGATGAATGATTTATGAAGACACTTCGCTATCAAAAAAAATTAAATAATTTTTAATTCTCATAAATTAATTGTAAAGCGCGTAAAATTACCGATCATAAATTATAAATTTTAATTTTAAAAATGGTTTTAAATTTCCAAAACAAAAATTTAATATTTAATTTTACATAAATTTCGATAAACTTTATCATTAATTTTTAAAATTTTACAGATTATTTAAAATTCAAAGCATTTATACTTAAACCGATTAAAATGTATTCTGCTTTTGGCAAGTATAAAAATTAAGAACATCTACATGGATTTTAGGTGAGCCGAAACAACCACCTAGACAGATATAAATTAAAGTATAAACGCATATGAGATTTAAATCACATAAAAGTTGATGTTGGGTTGTCCCAATACTTAAGAATAAAGAAATAATACATTGTTATTATGGTTAAAAGGCGGATTAAATTACCTAAGTTCTTTGATTGGACAAACCAACGTGATGGGTGATTTGGTCATTATTAGTCGTTATGGAAAATATATTAAAAATCCCAAAAGAAAAAAGAGTCTTACATGTGATTATAAAAATATGATGCCTCCCACATTCAATGTGAAAACGCTATTGAAAAAACAAAATATGTAAAAACACCATGTCATCTTCAAAAAAAACTAAAATATGTGAAAATGTCATGTCATCTCTTAGTAATATGCAATCGCTCATCTGACTCAGGTCCTTTGTCATTGGATGACTTCCCAGCCTATAGATTACCTACTAGTGAACCATGCCTTCCCCAATAAAGAATGTTACACAACTACTTACCACTCCCCTTTTGACGTGGTATCATGAAACAACACCTACAGCATCGGGACCACCCAAATGAGATAGATATCTTTCTAATACAGGGGATTCCTCCCCCAATTCCTTTCTTTCTCCACAAATTCTCCCTGCACTGACCTCTAGTGCACTAAACCCATTAGAAACCTATCATAAACAAACCACAAACCCACATAAACAAAGCAAAAATTGAGAATTTGATTAAGCTTGGGCAACCCACCAAAATTTACTAGTGAAATTTCTCATCCCCAACAAGAATCCCAGTTCCAGAATAGACCATAAGAGAAGTATTCCCATAACCAACATGCAACCCTAGAAATAACGTAGTAGACATAAAATATCCAATGGGAATTATAATGGAAACAACTACCAAAACACTTTCAGGAATAAAAAACTATGGTTGAAACCACAATTCTTACACCACAAAGCAATTCCAAATCCAACATAAAAGTGAATAAGAGGGAGAGGAAGAAATGTTGAGAGTTGTATGGTTGCGGAGGAGTATCATGAACCGATCGAGAGAGAAAGAATGGAGCTAAGCGGAGTTAGGGTTTCACTATGCGAAAATGAGGGTTTGGGATCAGATGCCGTGATAAATACTCTGGATGGCTTGCATGGATACCAAGGATCCAAAGAACCTGGTCGCTGGAGGGATTTGTACCTTGGGTGGGCATATTCTAGAGCTCCATATTGGATGGAACATCCCGGATACTAGATCACTAGGGACCTAGACTTTACAGAAAAAGGAGAACAATGTACCATGGCATATTCCAATCTCAAGGAAACAAAAACGACATCGCTCTGCCGCACTCAGCTCCGCTTTCTTCTTAGGCCTATTGGTACCAACACACACCAGATAGGAAGGTCGAAGAGGGCTCCCTGGATTACATTGGTGCGGCTGATATTAGATTCCATGTGGCAGGTGGCAATAACATTTTTTCTAAAGGATAGAGCACATGACTTTCACTGAATATGCGACTCGCATCCCTGCGACGGCCTCACCCTAGCATATGGCTCTGAAATCATGCGAGGCATACCTTCAGGTGGCTCACTGAGGAAGCGACTCAGGATTATTGGCGCAGAGGTGGGGGTGGGACTTCTGGTATAACCTCACCAACTCCTTATCATTGCAATGGACGTGCGAATAACATTACTGGGTATTTTGACACCGGAAAGTATCAACATTGCTAGCAGACTAGATAAATGCCCCATGTTCCTATTGCGCCTCACCAACATCTTATCTCCCAAGACACAGCCAATACATGAGCTGATATTTGGCACTATTGTGACGGTCCTCGTTCCAATTAGCGCCAACCAATGCTCCATACGATCCATTGTGCCATATGGGCTTCCCGTAACATAGCAGCCTATGGGCAACAAGTGGGAATATGGCTCCTGGTACCTAGTAAATCCTCTTCGTTTTCAAATTTTTATAAAAACCCCTGCTGGGGTTTCCTTATTAAGATGGGTAATTAAAACGGACAGAGTGAAACAACTGAAGCACAACATCCCACTAAATGTCTGATACCCTACACAAATGAAAATTTTGATATATGTGGGCAGAGCATTACAGGGTAACTGACCTTTGATGGATTGCCATATCCTATCAGCATCCTCCATAACCCTCAACCAACCTGAGACTTCGAGGTGATGTTGAAATGGACAGTAAAACAAATAATGCAGGAAGTGTTTATGGGAGTAGTACTTTGAAAAGCACATAAGCCAAATAGAAGAAAATGAATGGAGGAGTCTCCTTCAAGAACATCCTACAAGGAAAAAGAGCAGCTACAGAACCAACAAAACAGGTTGGTACCTCCCCTAGCCTATACATTGTGGAGCAACTGAACTCCATTCCAGAACTTAAAATAGGAAATACATAAACAATTGAGCACTATGCTACATTTGAATCACAAGCAATTATTTGTCGTTTTAATTGTTTCTATCCAAAACCTGTGGAGCTTTTTCATTGGATTTTGACCAATTGGTCTTTAGACTTTGACATACACCTATGCTCCAAAGGGTTCTTCATTGTAAAATTCCCATCATCGGAGGCAAGAGACATTATTATGCAGGAAGGACCATGATTCTGGGGATTGACGGGCCTATTCATCACACCTTGGTTCCCTGATTTTGATGCAAACACCATGGTTGTCACCAGAATTTCAAAGTGGGTCCGACTGCACAATCTCCCTCTTCATTTCTGGGATGATCGAGTTCTAACAGGTATCGGGAACATCATTGGGAAATATATCAAGACAGATACCCAAAGATTGGAAGAAATGATCTACAAATATGCTCTGATATGTGTGGAAGTAGATCTCAGCAAAGGATTACACGATCGCATTCAACTGATCCATAAACAGAGGAATTGGACTCAGCTTCTAGATTATGAGAACACAACCTTCAGATGCAGAATTTGTAGGCAAACAGGGCATCTTCAAAATATGTGTCCGAGCGCCAAGAAAGACACCTGTATAAAGAAGAAGAATGGGAAACAACCCAAAGGCTGGAATTTCCTGCCACCCAAGACGAATGAAGAGGAGGACGAAGCAGAGAAGGAAACCAGACAAATAGGGATCAACCAGACAACACAAGTACCAGAAAAATAGGGGGAATAGTCTCAGGATCCTAATGAACCACAAAACAATCAAGTACAACCAGAAAACATACCAGAAGCAATGGAAACGAGTGGGTACAAACGTATCCATTCATCAAACAATTCATATTCAGACAAGGTCAAAGCAAGACCTGAAACTGGCAATCAACTTGCACTTGTCTCTTCTTCAACATCTCAAGGGGAATGGCACAAGGTTGAAAAAAAGAAAGGAATAAAAGCCTAAAATTGCTCATCGTTGTATATTAGTTTGAATTTTTTATGTTTCTTCTTATCATCAATCATGGACTTGATGATGCTATGGTCTTAGCAAATGCAACATGTAATTTTGTTTTCACTAATAAAATTACGTTTTTTCCCAGGAAAAAATAAAAAGAGGGAGAGGAAGCTACCAAACACTAGAAGTGGTATTGAAAAAGACTGTCTCATCGTGTGTTCACATCCAAAAGCCTATATATTACCTAATTAGACTGTGAAGAAGCATAACACCTTCCTATTTCATCAAGTGTATGTTAAGTCCTCCAAAGCTTGAGATTGGCTTCAGCCCTAAAAAAAAAATGCAAGGTGAAATTTTTTTTTTATAAATCTTCATTCACCACCATTTTGTGAAGCCAACAATTGCCCCATCCTTACTACCAAGCATGCTTGCAACTAAGAAACCACAATTCTTTCACTATTCAAACTTAACACTCCATCAGTCACCTGCAACCATGCACAGATGGAAACCTCCCCATATTACCCCCTTATCAATTGATCTAACACTCTACTCTCCCTTTTTCACTCTGTAAATCTCCCCGAGTACATAGCCATGCTTAAAGCCTCAACCAGCATGCTCTCCACACGCTTGGCCTCCTTGGCCAACCTGCTCTTCACCTCCAAATGTTGATTCATTTGTACTATCAACTACATGTTGAATGCTTCTCGTGTGTTATTTACTCTCATCAAGGAATAGGTGCCTCATCCCCCATCCCATTCTCTTGGTGGGGTAATGACATCTCACGCCCCCCTTTCATCCACACACATCACCCTATCCAAGGATAAACCCCACAAAGCCAAATTCCTACATGCACCCTTAAAGGGAGTATAAAGCAACTAGTCTAATAGCCCCGAGTTGAAATTCCATGTAATAAATGGGCATTACAAAAGGCAAAATAAAACCAAGGTCATGAGACACATATTCCAAGATGAATGAAGGGACAAATATTACAGTGGGCATCACTTGTGGATAATTATTTATTGGCTATGGAAATTGGATTTGGCATTGGCATTGGCATTGGAAAAAGCAAAGGGAAATAAATGGAAATTTAATACAAGAAATAAAGGAAAAGAAGATAAAATGAAGATGAAGAGAAAGAAATATGCATGCAAGGGAAATTGAAGAGAAAGGAAAGGAAAAGAAAAAAAGTGAAGAGAGAAAAAATTCTGACACACTCTTGGACATTCTAGCATTCTCACTTGGACAAGGAGAAGTAGGAGAGAAAGAGCACATGGAGAAGGAAGACACAAGCAAGCAAGCAAGGAAAGCAAGGGTATGTAAGAAGAAGATTGGACAACAACAAGTAAGGACATGATTCAAGCAAGGAAAGGGAAACCAACAAGAGGATTTCACAGGAAACAGGTTGCATGTTTGATTATCTTTCTGGGATATGAATGCATGGTTTATGCATTGTTTATTGGTGATTCTTGTTGTCATTGGCATGGAATTTTTCTGGATTGACAGTGATGTAAGACCTTGACTACTTTTCCATTTCCTGGATAGCCATGGTATAGTGGGTTTTCATTTTGGTTGAGCTTTGTATTTGTTGGTGGATTTGGATTCGATTGAGGTGGTCTCAAGAAAATCCAAAGGGTTGAGGGTGGAGATGGTTTTCTCCAGGAAGTTCTTGATAGGTGGGTGGAGACAAGAAAATTTCCATAGGTTTGGTGAAGAAAACATGAGGCATCCAAGCTTGTATTGGTTTTGGTGATTTCTGGACCAGGTTAGGTTAAATCAATGTGGCATGAGGGTAGAGGTGGTCTAACCTCTGGATTCCACGTTTTGGTTGTGTTTTAGTTTATCCCTTGTAATCCCACATTCAAGCTTGAAATATGGCACGAGGGTGATTGGTTAAAAGAGAGATTTGGTTCAACCCAATTTATGGTTGGGTGGTACGTGGAAATCCAAGACTTGGTTGGTACTATGCATATGTTAATATGTGTTATTCTTTATTGAAGATCAATGAGCATAAGTTTTGATTTATTGTTATTTATATGACTAGTTTTTCATGGCTTAATTCTAGTTAAAATGTTGGTTACATGAACAATATATTTCGTATTACATGATATTCTCTTGATTTAGATCTAATTCATGGTTGGATGGCTCATGGTTGATTTATATGAATGATTGTGCTAATTTGTATTTTATTGCAGCTGGTATCAAAGGGCAACAAGATTTATTGATGAATATTTAATGAACTAATGGAAACAATGAAAAAAACTATGCATTCATGACCTACAGGTGCCATAGTCACAAGTGTTTGTATAAATGAATAATTTAGACCGCCAACTTCCCAGGGTCGTAACTTTGGCATACGATCTTTTCTTGTCTATAACAATACCTTGTTTTGAAGATCTACACGAGGGGGCAAAAAAGGTAATTTATGAAACTAATTTTGGCACTTTTCTAGTCTTTCTATTCCCTGAAAATGTCATTTAAGCTCTCAAAATAGTCTTAGAAGTTTTGGAACCAAAAGACTACCAAAAATAGAAAGTTGTGTTAAATTTAAGGAAACTAAACTGAAAGGAAATAGTGTTGGGTCAAGTTAGGCGGATAACAATGTGATCATGTGTCATTGGGTGTTTGCAATCAATTTTGGACATGTGAACCTGTTAGGTCCCTATAATAATAGTGTATCCCCCTTATTATTATTGGTGTGCCCATGTAGCCCCCATATTGTTATTGTTGTGCCCCATAGAAGCCCACTATTGTTATTGTTGTGCCCTTAAGTTATTATTTTTTATGTAGGCTTTGATTATATTATGACCCCTTAGACACCTATCTATGCAAATGAGGTCTTTTCATTTGTATCATCCAAGAATTGTTCATTTATGTAATGTAAAGGAGGTTTCCCCCTCGAAGAGGATAATTTTTAAGTCGTTGACCTATCTTTTATGTGAGCCGATTGCATAACATTTGGTTTCAGAGCTTTGGATTCTAAGGTTTCTTCAAACAGGCCATCTTGGTATTTTCACTACAACATTTTTTCTGCAAGGCTTGGTGAACTTCGCGTAAAACTTTCATAGCTTGGTTCACTATATTTTCGAATATATGATAAAAGGAAGTTAGGGTTTTTACAGGGTCCAAAATTCAATTTAAAACAGGCGACCTAGGGAAAATTGTCATAACTTTCGTTTCAGGCATCGAATTTGAATTCTATAAGAAGTGGCTACAAGTACACAAACTTTATTTTTTCTTGTATCAATTTCAGGACGAAAGATTGAAACAGTGACACGTGGCCTTCTTTAGAACTTCAATCTACTGAACTAGTCCATAGTTAGGTCATTGTGGGAGATTTGGCATAACTCTTTCTTGAAGAATCCAATCTCAATCAGACTTGTGGGGTTAGAAAGAAGGCTCAAAGAGATACCATAGGAAGCAATTTCAGAACTTGGAGATCTGAAATTATAGAGTTACAATCGTTTCAAGATTGAGGTCCTAAAAGCAACAAAAAGGTGTGTATTTGTGTTTTAAATTGTATAACGTTTGTTTGAAAAAACAGTTTGATGTGATTCCAAGGCCATATTGAAGCATAGATATTAGCATTGGGTTCTAAAATACCTCCTAAGAAAAATAATTATACATCCATTAAGCCCTCATAAATCTCTACTATAATGCATGAAGAGGAAGAATTGCAGCATGATATATCAAAATTATGGCACCAAGTGCAACAAATTTCGCTCTCAAAAAGTGCAACCAAATATGAACTAAAAGTTGATAGTGATGGTTTAAAAGGTGACATAGATGGTTTAAAAAGTGACATGAATGGTTTAAAATCGAACATAGAAGGTTTGAAGGAAGGTTTGACAATGTTGTTGCAAGAAAGGCTTCCCGGTGGTGACAAGGTAATCCATGAAAATCATGATGAGGGCAAAAGGAATATGAAATATGATTTTAGAGAATCCAATGCGGGGTTCAAGAACCACCACATTACAAAGATAGAAATGAGGAAGTTTTATGACAAGGATATAGTAACTTGGATACTACAGATGGAGCAATATTTTGATCTACATGATGTGTAACTCTCACAAAAGGTACGTATTGCATCTTTATATTTAGAACCCAATTAGTTTGTATGGTATATATAGTTTTGTTCTTGTAAACCACTTGTCACTTGGTAAATTTTTATAGAGGAAATTATAGCACATTATGAAGATACAAAAAGAAACACCTTCTTTAGCCAATTCATAAATATCAAACAAAAGGGTTCAATAGTGGATCATATTGAAGACTTCTAAAAATCGAATATTAGGGTAACCAATATTCCAAAGGAGAATATGATTGATGTCTCCATAGGGACATTAAAAGATAACATCGAACATGAGGTTCCCCTTTGGGAACCTGGTTCATTGGAGAATGCATTCAGGGTGGAAAGAAAAGTTTAAAACAAAATTATGGCAACAATGAAGTCTATGACTCACAACTATAAAGAAGGAAGTGGTGTTGCTCCTAGTCTTCCACAACCTACAAGGTTGACACCACAAAAATTGGAGGAAAAAAGAACAAACAGAATTTTTTACAGTTGTGATAGAAAATACACTAAAGGTCATAAGTGTGTTGAGAAAAAATTATTCTACATAAATTGTGAAGAGGAGGAAGAAAAGGGTCAAGAAACATAAAAAGAGGAGGACATATACGAGGAACTAACCCCAAATAAAGAAGAAATGAATCTGACCATATCTTGTAATTCATTGGTAGGAATTACCGCTCCTCAAACTCTCAATATAGAAGGAAATATCAAGAATAAAAAGGTAATAGTGTTGATTGATTCGGGTAGTACCCAGAATTTTATTCATTGTAAGATAACCAAGGAATTGAATTGCATCATATATCCAGCACCAGAGTGTCAAGTGATGGTTGCAAATGGAGGAACTATAAATTGTTGTAGGAAGTGCCATAATATCAAGCTAACAATGGGGGAATATGTGTTGAATATTTCAATTATTTCCATTCCAATGGGTGTGTTTATGTTGTACTAGGAGTCCAATGGTTACAATCTTTGGGGGTGATAGTTTTCAATTTTCAAGAATTTTTTTTGAAAAAAATTTGGGAAGGAAAGGAAGTTGAATTAAGGGGTATCGTAAGGAAACCAAGAAAGATAATCATCTCTAATGGCATGAAAAAGCTTCTGAAGAAATAACAACATGGCGTAATTGCACAAATATGCTCACTAGGAGTTCAAACATCGAAATCATCTATTTCTCCAGTTCTCCAAAAAGTCTTGGACAATCATTCCAAGGTGTTTGAGAATCCAAAATCCTCCCACCTATTCGTGATCATGATCATGCGATTCACTTGATTCCAGGAAGTGTTCCTCCAAACATCAAGACTTACAGATATCCTTATGCCCAAAAGAGTGGAATTTAACGTATGGTTGCAAAAATGCTAAAGGTTGGTATAATTAAACCTAGTCAAAGTTATTTATCTGCTCCAGTAGTATTGATGCACAAGAAGGATGGATCATGGTCTATCTGTCCAGATTATAGGGAGCTCAACAAGCTCACTATTAAAGATAAATTTCCCATTCCATTCATTGATGAATTGTTGGATGAATTACATGGAGAAATTTACTTCACCAAGCTGGATCTTTGTTTAGGATATCATCAAATTAGAATGAACACTGAAGAAATTTTGAAAACAACATTTAGAACTCATGAGGGTCATTATGAATTTTTGGTCATACCGTTTGGCCTTACTAATTCACCTTCCACATTTCAAGGTTTGATGAATTCCATTTTCAAACCCTTCCTTAGAAAATGTGTGTTAGTATTTTTTTATGATATACTAATCTACAATAAGTCTTGGAAGGATCACGTTCAGCATGTTGACAGGGTGCTCAAACTATTGGAGGAGTAACAATTATATGCAAAATCCTCCAAATGTTTCTTTGGAGTATAGGAGGTGGAATATTTGGGTCATATTGTATCTAATGAGGGTGTTAAGGTAGACCCTAACAAAATTAAATCCATTAAGGAATGGAAAATCCTTACAACCATAAAGCATCTTTGAGTATTTCTCGGGTTGACAGGGTATTATCGCAAGTTTCTTAAGAATTATGGGAGGATAGTGGCACCTCTAGCATCATTACTGAAGAAAGATGCATTTTCTTGGACTCCGAAAGCAACAAAGGCCTTTAAACATCTTAAAGAGGCAATGTGTCAAGCACCAGCCTTAGTTATGCCAGACTTCACAAAAACTTTTATTGTGGAATGTGATGCTTCAAGAAATGGAATTGGTGTTGTTTTAATGCAAGAAGGAAGACCCATTTCTTTTGAAAGTCACCTGACCAAAGGAAAGTATTTACACAAACCCACTTATGAGAAGGAAATGTTGGCAATACTACATGCAATAAAGCAATGATGACCTTACCTAATGGGAAGACACTTCAAGGTAAAGATAGATCATGATAGTCTTAAATACTTTTTGGAACAAAGATTATCTTCAGAAGAGCAGAAAAAATGGATGACAAAGATGTTGGGTTATGACTTTGAAATCATCTACAAAAAAGGGAAGCAAAATGTTGTTGCAGGTGCACTCTCAAGAAAGGATGAGGATGTGGAAGCATTTATTTGTTCCATTTCTATTATCCAACCTGAGTGGATAACCGAAGCAAGGGATGAATGGAAGAATGATGAAGAGGTGTGGTCACTCATTCAAAAGTTGCAGCAAGATCCTAATACATCTGATACATGTAGCTGTAAAAATGATTCATTATGGTACAAAGATTGCTTATATCTTTTTAAGAACTCCTAGCTCAAACAAAAGATTCTTTTGGAATTGCACACCTCTCCCTTAGGGGGGCACTCAGGATTTTTAAAAACTTACCTTAGGGTCAAGAAGGAATTTTTTTGGGATGGCCTTAATTCTGATATTCAGAAGTTTTTGGCTAAATGTTTAGCTTTCCAACAAAATAAAGTTGAGACAATTAAGACCCTAGGTCTGTTACAACATTTGATCATTCCAAGTCTGCATTGGGAGGAGGTCTCAATGGATTTTATCACAGGTTTACCCAAGTTTGAAGGAAAGAGTGTCATCATGGTGGTAGTTGATAGCCTTACCAAGTATGCACACTTTTGTGCATTATCCCATCCTTTTAAAGCCAATACAGTTGCTACTTCATTTATGGAAACAATTCAAAAGCATCATGGAAATCCAAAGATTATAGTAAGAGACAGAGATCCCATTTTTGCTGGAAATTTTGGATGGAAATATTTTCTTTTTTTGGTACTTAATTAGCTCACAGCTCTTCTTATCATCCTCAATCTGATGGGGAAACTGACATAGTGAACAAATGTTTGGAAGGAAATCTTTGTTGCTTTGTATGGGATAAACAAACATAATGGGCCAAGTGGTTACCTATAACTGAATGGTGGTATAATACTTCCTTCAAATTGAAGCAAAAATTACCCCATTTATGGCACTTTATGGATATCATCCACCATCCATCACATAATCTTTGAGATAAAATTCTAAGGTTCAAACAATGGAAGATCACATCGAGCATCAACAACAACTTCTCCAACTCTTAAAGGATAACCTCACTTTGGTGCAAAATTGAATGAAACAATAGGAAAATCATCATCATGGTGAAAGAAGTTTTGATGTAGGTGACTGGGTATTTTTACGGATACAACCATACAAACAAATGTCTCTCAAGAAAGCTAAGAAGGATAATAAATTATGACCCAAGTACTCTGGTCCTTACAAGGTGTTGCAAAATATTGGTACTATGGCATACAAATTTTAGTTGCATGCATCTTCCCGAGTACACCTAGTTTTCCATGTTTCATGCTTAAAGAAGACTATCAGTGACAAGCTTCCAGTTCAAACAATGTTTCCATAACTTGACGAATAAGGAAAAATCATATTTGATCCTGAAGCATTCACGGAAATCGATCAATTTCAGAGTATCTCATTAAGAGGAAGAACTTACCCATTGAAGATTCCACATGGGAGGATGAGAATTTTATACAGAAGCATCCATAACTACTCAAGCGTTGAGGACAACACTTTTTTGAGGGAGAGGGGTATGTTAGGTCCCTATAATATTAGTGTATCCCCCTTATTGTTATTGGTGTGCCCATGTAGCCCCCATATTGTTATTGGTGTTCCCTAGAGAGGCTCATTATTGTTATTTTTGTTCCCTTACAATATTATTGTTATGTAGGCTCTGATTATATTGTGACCCCTTAGACTCCTATATATTCAAATGAGGTATTTTCATTTGTATTATCCAAGAATTCTTCATTTATGTAATGTAAAGGAGGTTTCCCCCTCGAAGAGGATAATTTTTAAGTCGTTGATCTATCTTTCCTGTGAGTTGGTTGCATAACAAGACCCCATTTCCATAAGTGCACCTTAGGAATCTGGTCATGCATAGTGATTGCCATCTCATGTTTACCTTGGTGAGCACGTTAAAGTGGGTAAATGTGGGGTGGGGTGTTACAACTGGGACCATGATGAAGCCATTGGAGCAAAATTTTCAAGGCTTCCATAATTTTCTAGGAGATCTACTATTTTATTCCTCGTTCAGCAGACATGTGACATAATAAGGGTTAGGATATTAAGCAACATAACGTATAATTGTTCCAATATTGAATCTAACATCTAGTTTGATGATACTTTTTGGATGTGGGATCATGTTTGAATCTTGCACAACATATTTATAATAATTTGAGAGTTCCCTTCTACCAATAGCTTAATGTGTCCCTTCCCCCGATCAGGGTGTGAGCTGGAGGATGGTCCCATCAAGATGAAGTTAATGGTGAGTACGCCAAGGTACAACACCACCGCCCCCCACATGCTTTAGGTGATAAGTGTGGTGACCTTATGCATGCATAACATTACCGCCACAGGGAAAGGTGGCAGATTTACGAATGGAATTTTTTCGGGTAGTAGTGCTTGAAGTGGGAAAGAATTTGGTAGTTTCTGTGACTGGGTGAGTGTGGTTCAGTATGTGAGGTAAGGCGACTCTGGTATTGGGTCGGTGTAACATCTCTAGGAATGATGGAGGTTCCATCAGCTTCAAACGCAGAAAATCAAGTACGTAAATTGTTTTCTGCTCCCCTCCATCATGCTCCCCTATCTCTGGTTTGGTTTGTGGGTTTTGCATGGGGGCACCTGGCTGTCGCGTGGGGGAAATTGGGGTTGGGGGAATGGTTTGATGTTGGTAGCCTATAAGAGGAACTTGAATCCCAAGGGAACCTGTTATGAAACCAGCGCAAGAAAATATAGAAAAGATAGATCAACGACTTAGAATTCAGCCTCTTCGAGGGGGCAACCTCCTTTACATTACATAAATGAACAATTCTTCGATGATACAAATGAAAAGACCTCCTTTCTATATATAGGAGTTTAAGGGCTCATAACATAATCAGAGCCGACATAACAATAATAATGTAAGGGCACAATAATAACAATAGTGGGCTTCTATGGGGCACAATAGTAACAATATGGGCACTACATGGGTACATCAATATAATAAGTGGGTTGTACTTAATAACAATAAGGGGTTACACTAGTAGTATAGGGGCCTAACATGCCCCTCTCCTTCAAAAAGCGTTGTCCTCAACGCTTGAGTAGTTCTTGATGCTTCTATATAAAATTCTTGCCCTCCAATGTGGAAGCTTCAACGGGTAAGTTGTTCCACTTGATGAGATACTCTGAAATTAATCGATTTCATAGCTGTTGGGTTCTTGTTTTGTGACTGCTCCAGGTTCCAATATGATTTTTCCTTCCTCTTCAATTTCTGGAAATATTGTTTGTATTGGGATCTTTTGAAACTTTTGAATAAGTGGCCATACTTCTTCTTCCTTCTTCCATTCATCCCTTGCTTCGTTTATCCAAGCTGGTTGGATAATAGAAATAGCACAAAACAATGCTTCCACATTCTCATCCTTGAAGAGTTGTCCCCTTCGGTAAGGTCGCCATTTTTTAAGTGCATGTAGTATTGCCAACATTTCCTTCTCATAAATGGCTTGCTTGATATGTAGCAGTAAAAATACCCAATCAAAACATTTTTTACTACGATGTGGATCTAACTGTTGTTTCATTTGATTTTGCACCAAAGTGGCATTATCTTTTAAAAGTTGGAGAACTTGTTGTTGATGCACGATGTGATCTTTCACCACTTGAACCTTTTTCTTCTTGATATGTCCTTCTATCTTTAGAGTTTGAGGAGTGATAATTTCTTCCAATCCTTTATAAGATATGGTCGGATTAAT
The DNA here is from genome assembly GCA_000404065.3 of Pinus taeda. Taxonomy (NCBI): domain Eukaryota; kingdom Viridiplantae; phylum Streptophyta; class Pinopsida; order Pinales; family Pinaceae; genus Pinus; species Pinus taeda. The sequence continues at coordinate 140,913 of APFE030584735.1, forward strand.
TTCTTGATGCTCAATGTGATCTTTCACTTCTTGAACATTTTTCTTCTTGATATGTCCTTCTATCTTGATAGTTTGAGGAGTGGTAATTTCGACCAATGAATTACAAGATATGGTTGGATTCATTTCTTCTTTTTCGATGTTATCTTTCACTTCTTGCACCTTTTTCTTCTTGATATGTCCTTCTATCTTGAGAGTTTGAGGAGTGGTAATTATTGCAAATGCTTTATAAGATATGGTCTGATTCATTTCTTCTTTCTCTAGGGTTGGGTCCTGGCGTATATCCTCTTCTTTTGATGTTTCTTGATCCTTTTCTTCCTCCTCTTCATACTCTATGTAAAATAATTTCTTCTCAGCACACTTATGACCTTTAGTGCATTTGCTATCACAATTGTAACAAAGCCCTTTTTTCTTTTTTTTCTTCCAATTGTTGTGGTGTAACCCTTGTAGGTTGTGGAAGGCTAGAAGAAACAACACTTCCATATTTATAGTTGTGAGGGGTAGACTTCCTT
>APFE030584741.1:0-10669 GCA_000404065.3 Pinus taeda
ACATGAAAATATATGTTAAAAATAACATAGACAAAGTATTAAAACATGAATCCTAAGGAAAAAGCTTGTAAGAAATGACATTTAGATTTTCTCATGAGAAGGAATTGCACATTTTAATATTTAATAATTTTTAGAAAGAAAAATAAAAATGTATATGCATTATCAAGGTGTAAAATATGTATATTCAAAATCTAGGTAGAAGCTTAATCTTTCTCACATATTTGTATTTCCTAAGAACATGTCTATCATGTGTCATGTCGCAATTAACATAGTCTAAGTATTAAAACATGAATCCTAAGGAAAAAGGTGGTAAGAAATGACATTCAAGTTTTCCCATGAGAAAGAATTGCACATTTTTATGTTTAATAATTTTTAGAAACATAAACAAAAATATATATACATTATCAAGGTGTAAAATATATATATTCAAATTCTAAGTAGAAGTTTAATCCCTCTCACATATTTGAATTTACTAAAAATATGTCTATCATGTGTCATATCACAACCTATATTTCCATCGTAAAATTAAATTTTGAATAACTAAAATAACAAAATAAAATAGATAAAACATTAACAATTCATCATTCTTTCTCTCTCTTATTATCTCTGGTTTTAATTAGATTCTACCTAACCTACAAAATTATACACATATTTCCATACATTAGAAATATTTTCTTTGCTTTTTTATTTTTTTAATTTTTATTTATGACATAAGTCATACGTAGCCAAATAAGTAATTATTGTTGTAATTATCGTTTTAGTGAAAAATAAAAGAGTAGATGTGAAGAGAACAGATCTTTTACTTTGACTTACCCAAAACTTAATGATTATATCTTTAGTGAAGAAAGGCCGAAAAATAAAATAATTTTTTTAAATAATAGATTGAAGATGAATTTGGACATTAACGATTCCGTAAGGAAGATAACAATTTCAGTCTAATCAACGCACAAATGTGGTAAAACCTGTGACTTTAGTCTAAAAAGATGAAAATGTCAATGTAAGTTTGGAGAAAAGAGATTTACAAAGAATCTAAGATATAAATGGTGGCAAAAATGCAACAACTCTCGAAAGAATATGGTAAAAGCAAAAATGCAACAACTCTCGAAAGAATATGGTAAAATTTCTTATTCTTGCTTTTAAAAGTAGTGAAAAAATAATGTGTTTTTCGTTTTACATGGAAAAATAATACCAAATTAGACATTGATATCTTACAGGAGAGTTTATCGAAAATGTCGGATCACCTAACCAGTAGTTCGTTGCACCTACCTTGTTGTGGAAGGATAGTCTTTGGTACTTTTTCTTCGATGAAAATCTGAAATGTCTTCGTTATCACGTGTCTGTGGCTGCCAAAAAACTGTTTCAGACGGTATCGCCCCCTTTCATATCGTTTCCTTCTACGTCTCTCTCCACTTTACTGTAAGAAGATTGCAGGATGCATAATGTTTCAAAAGATCTTTTTATACGTGAAAAATTGGTATCCACTTTGATACGCAGAATATTGGTCATTTTGAATAAACATAGAAGCTCAATTTCTTTGCATCTCAATAAGTGGTAAGGCGAAATCCCACAAGTCCATGGTTTCAGCATATTTGAAGTGTTTTCACCACTGAACTAAAATAGACGCTCTCTTTTACCACAACAAAGATTGCACAAGAAACATAGAATTATTGATCATACCATTATTGCTTATAATTTATTTAATATGAAAGCAAACCAACATGGAATCATATTTTGTTAAGGGTATCTTTCATATTCAAATTGAATGTGGATATCACTGGTAGGTCTTTAATATCATATTGGGTTGAACATTTTTGAGTCGAAAAGTTTCGAACAAAGTTTTTGAACATTTTTGAGTGGAAAAGTTTGGAACAAAGGTTTTAAATCAATACATAGGAACATTGTAGGGGTATTTGGCTTTTGATTAGGATATAAGTATTATGAGTAACTTTTGTTAATTACCAACATAGATCCATTTTAAATACGGATCTCACATGAGTTGAGAGGGATCCATGAGTCGAGAGGGATCCAATTTCTTCACGTGCAAATTTGTTTATGAGTAGACATTATTTAAATATTTTGTATAGTTATTTTTTTAGAGTTTTTAAATTTTTTATTTTGGCCAAAATTAGAAAAATTTCAAGTTTGATGACACACGGTCAAAATTACACATCATACCAGGTTGTAGAATAAGCCTCTTGGCTCAATAAATTTTTGACATCTTAATTTCCTTTATTACGAATCCATCATTGGATGTAAAGAAAAACACTTATATAAATGTCATGGATGGTTATATTATCAAATTAAAATATTAATTGTGCTAGGGAACAAATGAAATGGACTAAATAGAGATTTTTGGTTTTGACCACTTTTTAGGATGCACTAAGAAAATAAAGGAACATAAATTATGAACTTGGTTTACATTTTCATACATGTTATTTATAGATTTAGGAAAGATTCTTGTTGGGTATTTTTGGTTCAACAATAAAATGAATATTTTTAGGTAGACTATTTCTTAATGGTGGCTTTGTTGTAAGTGTACAAGACATTTTATCTTCTAAATTTATTATATATAAAATCAGGTTTAGGTACTTGAATCATAAGCTTTAGGTAGCCATGTAGTAGGTTAGTGTCATTTTAGACATTCTTTGGCCATTAGTTCAAATATTATGGATAACATTGTGGTGTTTTAGCCTTCGTTATAGCTATTAATTCATGGAAAAAAAGGGTTACTAGTTCAATGCAATTTTAACTAATTGACTAAATTTAGCATGTTCATTTGTTGGGTTTAAATATTCACACTAAAAAAATGATTATATCAAATCCTTTAAAAAGATTTATTGACCTATAAATTTTCATAAAAGAGAAATTCAATGCCTTAACAAAATCACAATATGAATGCTAGTGTTATAGCTATCTCTATAACAATAAATAATATTACGAATATCATTTTAAGTGGCCATTTTTTCCTTGTAACCAAACATGTTGTACTATTCATGTTCATTGAAAATATTCCTTTAATATAAATGTCAAATTGAATAGTATGATATTTAACAATAATGCCATTGTTGAGTTAGATGATTAGTCGAGGCACTTTAATACCTCCTTTGAGACAAAGGGTTGCATTGATATGAAAAAATGGGAGCCTAGTAATGTTGATGAGATTTGAAAATGACAACCCAATAATAATGACAAGATTTGAGAAAAAAAATAGTCTTGATATGAGCAATTGACAAAGATATTAGATGGATTCATGGTGATTTGTAAATATATTGAAGCATATGAATGACTATTGGATTGTTTTCTTATAGGATGTTTCCTCTAAAATGGGGAAAACAATATAACTTTAAGCCTATGTGGCATATGCAGATGGAAGATAGGCATGGAATCTATAGAGTAAAAAGAAACGTGTTATTCTTTTAAGTAGAATGATGGAATGCTTTGATGCACTCCTTATAACACAATGGGTCACATAGTTGAAATAATATTAAAATGGAATTATGTTTTTAACATGGTTAAAAAAAAATGTGTGCATGTGTGATAGGACTCAAAGCATATCTTATGGTTTTTTCTTATGCCTGATAGTATGGAATTAGGAACTTAGTTATGTAACTTGAGAATAGGCCGTCATTTATGAACCACTATACAATAACTTAAATATGTTAATGTTACCTATCTAACTTGAGGAGGTTAAGAAGGAAATAGCTATTTAAGAAAGGAACTAGTTGGTTTCCACCTTCAACATGTATACCACAATATTTTTTAGATAATATACACAAAAAAAATCAAGGAATATTTGAGTAGTGTATGAGAGCTAGTTTGCAGGTCAATTTTCCAAAGTGTTGGACTCTCTTCTAGGGTCCATGGAACTTGGGTACTACTTTCTAAGGTGTTTTGTCTGAGAGTGATGTTTCGTTATAGGGTTAAAGCTGAAGAAACAGCTAATTACCTATCACAAAAGAATGATTTAAGAAATGTTACTTTGTATATTGCTTCATTTTATTTGATCCATCAACAATTTTTTCTTTACTATGTGGAGAGTGGCTTCTCTAGTATTCAATATGTGATCCACTACATGTACCTCAAAAGAACCTGCTAATTATGAGGTGAATGAAAATATATTTTTGAAGATAAAATGCTTCATACGAGGTCATTTTGATAGATACAACAGAATAGGTATTTTACCACCATTTTGGGAAGGGAATCTAGTGTGCACATTAGTGTAGTTTTTTTAAGGTGAAGCATTTGATCAAAGCCACTGAAAAATACCATTTACCTCTACCTTTCATTGATTAAGTCTTCGATGGTCTTGCAGAGGAGAAGTTCATTACTTTCCTGGATGGGTTCAGTGGTTACAATCAATTCGATATCAGTCGAGAGGAGCAAAAAAAACTACATTCACTTGTCCTTGGGTTACCTTTTCTTATAGAATCTTTCCTTTTGGATTATGTACTGCCCCTGGCACTTTTCAAAGCATAGTTCTTAGCATCTTTGTTGAGCTAGTCCATGAATCTTTAGAGATATACATGGATGATTTCACTCCCTATGGATGTGACTTCCTAGAGGCTCTCTCTAACCTTGGAAAATTCCTAAAGAAGTGCATTGAAATGAACCTCTCGCTTAGTCCTGAGAAGCGTGAATTCTTGATGAATTCAAGGACTGTGTTGGGCCTTTCAATATCTAAAGAGGGAATACAAGTGCACCCAAACAAAATACCATCATAAAAAGGGTCCCTACTCCACAAAAGCATAGGTATGTTAGGAGATTGTTGGGCCTGGATGGATATTATAGGAGGTTTATCAATGACTTTAGCAAAGTAGCCTCACCATTGTTTGGATTGCTGGCCAATGACTCTGAATTTTGTTGGTTAGATAGTTGCCACGAGGCCCTAGAGATCTTGAAAGACAAACTGACTATTGAACCCATAATTAGAGGTCCAAATTGGGATCTTCCTTTTGAAATTCATTTTGATGCATTTAACAAATCTGTAGGAGCAGTTGTAGGCTAGGTAGATGACAAGTTCCCTTATGCCATTGGCTTCATTAGAAAAAAATTGTCTAAGGCTTAATTGAATTACAGTGTAACTAAGAAGGAACTCTTACCTGTTGTTCAATCTCTAAATGAGTTCAAACACTACATCATTAGATATCAAACCTTTGTGCATACTAACCATGAAACTCTCAAGTACTTAATGAACAAGCTTGATGTGAATGCTAGAATTATTAGATGGTTTCTTTTACTACAACAATTTGATCTAACTATCATTGATAAGCCAGGTCAAGAAAATGTAGTTACAATTTTTTTGTCTAGACCTGATTTACCTACAGGTGAGGAAGGGATGGTTGATGATCAGCTACTAGATGAGCTCTTGTTTTCTATTTCAATTCTCTCCCCATGGTTTCTTACCATAGATACCTACGTAGTTGTTGCATAGTTTCCTCCAAATCTGTCATGGAGGGAGAAGAGTAGAATTGTAAGGACGAGTTCCTCTCTCACTTGGATTGGGGGAAATCTCTTCAAGATAGGACTAGATCAAATCTTGAGGAGATGTGTCAGGAAAGAGGAGTTCTTTTACATCCTCTTAACCTATCATGATGGGCCATATGGAGGTCACTTTTCTACAAAGAGGACAAATTTCAAGGTTCTACAAGCTTGCTACTACTGGCCCACTCTCTATCAAGATGCAAGAAGATACACCAGTTGATGTGATCAGTGCCAGAGGATGGGGAAACCTACTCCCAACATTGAAATTGCCTTACAACCTCAGGTGGCTTCAGAGCCATTTCAAAAGTGGGGCATGGATTTCATTGGGTTAATTGAGCCACCCTAAGGGCAGAAAAAGTACATAATTGTATGCACTAACTATTTGAAAAAGTGGGTCAAGACAAATGCTGTCAAGGTCGAAACACAGGAGAAAGTGGTTGAGTTCCTGAGGGAGAATGTGTTCTAGAAATTAGGGTACCCCAGAGAGGTAGTCACCTAATAGGGAGCTCAATTCACATCACATCTGATCGAGAATTTGTTAAGGCAACATCATATCAAGCACATAAAGTCTATTGCCTATCATCCTTAGGCCAATGGACAAGTAGAGGTCACCAATAGGGCATTAGAAGGCATCCTCACCAAGGTTGTGAGTAGTAGTAGAAAGGATTCGACAAACAGATTAGTGGAGGCCACTTGGGCCTACAATACTACTTGGAAGATCACTACTGGTTTCACCCCTTATGAATTAGTCTATGGAAATAAGGTTCAACTCTCCATTGAGTTTGAGTACAATACCTTAAGAATGGAAGCACAATTGGATATAGATGTTACAAAGGCACAAGAAGAGAGGATACTCCAATTAAATGGCTTGGATGAATTTAGAATGCAAGCCCTCTTATGCACTAAAGTTATTCAATTTCAAATAAATGTCTAGCATGACAAGAATATCAAGGATAAGGTCTTTCAAGAAGGAGATTGGGCTATGCTATATGACTCGAGGTTTAAGGACTTCAAAGGAAAATTGATGACAAGGTGGTTGGGCCCATACCTCATAGGGAAATGTTATTAGAATGGAGTTATTTAGATTAGGACCATTTATGAGGAAGGGATTCCCTTACTTGTCAATGGCTACAAATTAAAGGTTTACAAGAAGCCTCTTTCTAAGGATGAGTTCATCAGTGCCATCAACAAGGAGGTGAATGTGATTGGAAGTGTCCTAACTTCCATGTCACAACATCCCTAAACATTGCTTTTGTTTGTGATTAAAAAAAAAAGAAGAGAAAAAGACAATAAGGATCCTGGATGAAAACCTAAATGAGGCATCTAAGGCAAAATCTTGGGTTGAAAACCTCCTTGAGGTAGTCGAGGAGTGAAAAAAGAAAACAATGAAAGATCCCCGGGTGAAAACCTCCCTTGAGGCGCCTAGGTAAGACAGACAAGTTGAAAACCTCCCTTGAGGTAGCATGTGTGTCGCTAAAAAAAAAGTGAAAAGAAAAGAAAAAACAAAGAAGAATGCCATGACAGGGATCTACAACCTGTCCATAAATACTTTCTGTCATTTTGCAACTTTTCAGGTTAGTGGAAAGTTGCAGAACTCGAGGGACAACATGCTCGAGTTCCCTTCCATCTTTCCCTCCATATACTCCATAACCTCCATGGCAACCATGTTCTTACCACTTTCACCCATCCCTGGGCCCTTAAAATCCATTTCTAGGTCCTCTTTGGTTTGCTCCAGGATTTCGTGTAACTGTTAAAGGAAGATCATGTAGCACTACAGGATGTCCTGAAATTCTATAGGAAGGAAGTTCCCATAAGAAAATCATCAAGCATGGCCTATCCTAGGCTAGCTAGAGTCCTCACACTTGATCCAACCACTAACCCATCCTCCATGCATCCTTGATTCAAAAAATCACCATTTCTTAAAGCCACCCCTAAGCCTTGTCTCATTCAAAAAACAAAAATAAAAATAAAAATAAAACAAAGAGGACATTTGTTTTGTTTCCATAACCCTTCACTACCCTACTAGGCCTCTAACTTCATCCTTCAACCACTACACTCATTCTCACCACTCCTCTCAAGAAAATCCCTTGGAAAAGAAGAAGAAAGGGATTGCTACAAGATCTCCTGTAATAGCCTGTGCCACTATTATGATAAACCTGAAGCCTAATTCTTCTTCCCATCCAAATTGAGGGGGTGGTACCACCATCCTGGAGCAGATTTCCATTCCAAGAAGGGCTCCATAGCAGCAACAACAACACCTAGGATATCGGGTAAAACACTTCACCCATGAACAACATTAGCAAGCAAATGCACAGGATCACAAAAAGTATACACATGAAAAAGGGACAACAAGATAACTTCCTAAGAAGTAGCACAACTAGTCCAACACTCCAACATGCAATTGAGCACAAGGTAGGAATAGGTATAGTAACTTCTAAGATTCTCCCTAGGTTTAAAATAATGAAAAATGTATGAATGTCGAAGGAAGGTTTTTTATAAGCTGGAGGTGGCCATTTAACTTAGCCACCCTCATCTAGTGAACAAAATGTGATCCATTATTCATCATGAAACATAGGTGATCTGACTTAGAACATTAGTTTGCAATGATAAGGTCTTCCTCAGATATAGACAAAATGCTTTCATTATACTTAAGGATTCATCAATTTTTGCAAGTGCAATGAAGAGTTTTTATGTTATTTTTATGAGCAATTTAACATAAATCAGAAACTGAACAGCAACATAAACATGTACATAACATCATCAAAAAGGCATTACAATAAGAACATGATAAAGGAGTTCACCCCTCCTGGGCTACGTCTCCTTGGTCTAGCTTCCAATGTCTTGTGCCTCTCTATTATGGTCAAAAGTGTAAAAATATGGATTTACAGTGCTCAAATGCTTTTGAAACTTGCTCCAATCAGGCCATAATACTCAAAAATGTCTATCTAGCCTCCTTTTTCCACCAATTTGGTGGAAAACCAAAGTATTTATGAATTTCCCTCTTTTTCCCATTATTTGCTCCACAAATTTCTCTACACCCGATAGGAACCCACAATTTCGCTCCAAAAATCTGCTAATTGAGCGAGAATTTTGCCGCACAGCGGGCCATAATCCATTGGAACTGACTATCCATCGCAAATTGCAATCAGTGGAGTCCTGTGGGATTATTGTTTGTGAACAAGGCAGAAAATGTGAGATTTCGATATGGCAGACCCGACGGACCATTAAATTGCAGCCTATAGTCGCATCCCATTCGAGGAACCTATCGTATTTCGCAATCAGCGGAGTACTGGTATCTTGTATATGTGTGATTGTGCACCATGTTGTGATTTGCGATTGTGATATCGCATTGCAACCCAAACCTGTCAGGGTCGATTTTGTGAAAACCTCCCTTCGCTGATGCGCGATTGTGATCCATCGCATTGCGCCTCTGATCAATTCTTGAATGCCTTCCCACCTGCCTTATTACATCGCAACCCTTCCCTGCTCGAGGGCCAATTTTTAACATCGATATGCCTGTGATTGAGATTTGTGACATGTGGGGGGCAATAGCGGCTTGCCACTTGACACCTCCTCATTTGCTAAAATACCTTGCCACACCATCCAATCCTGCCATGTGTCTAAGTCAAATGTGAACTTTGACTTGCTCTAAGTTCTGTGTATGAGCTTGAATTTGAGTTTTGTTCACATTGTTGGAATCAGAATGATGATCTATTTGATCTAAAGCTAAGTTTATCAAGATTCTAACACTTTGATTTTTGAGCCTAATTTTGAGCACCTAATCACTCCTCTCCACTAGAAGCCTTTTGGACCCAAAAAGGATCACTTTAAATTGTTTAGAAAGTTAGGGTACAGTTCCCTCACCTTTCCAACCTTTGTACATTTGTATTTTGAAGGAATTTTACCCTTGAGTCCCACTCACAGATAATCAATACTTCTCCTTTTTATGTCCTTATTTTTTTGTCAAGTATAGTGTCTTGTTGAAGCAAATCAAGGAATTCTAGAGAAAATTCTTCAATAGATGGAATTTGAATATTCTCTCCTTGATATTCAATCAAAAGAGGCTCATACAACTTTAAATTCTCAACATTAACAACAACATTAATTTGCATATATGAAGGCAAATCCAACCTGAAGGCATTATTACCAATCTTTTCCAAAATTATGAATGGACCATATCTAATTGGTTTTAACTTTTTACCTTCTTCTTGGAGCCTCTCTTTGTTAATGTGAAGCCAAACTTCATCACCAACTTGGAACTTGTGATCTTGGCGATGCTTGTCGTGCCTTGCTTTGTACTTTCCTTGGCTTTTCTCTAGCTATTATTGAACCTTTTGGTGTACTAATTGGATTTGTTCAATTAACTTTCTTGCTTTATCTATGTCGCTATGACCTTCAATAGCAAGATATTTGCAAAAAATAAAATCCAAAGGAGATTTAGGCAAGTATCCCATGAATGCCTCAAATGGTGAAGTTTGAGTAGAAGAGTTCTTGGCTTGGTTGTAAGCATGGTGAATATAGTGCAACTATTCATCCCACAACTTAGGATGCTTGTTGAAATACCCATGCAGAAGATGTATCACTGTTCTGTTCACTACCTCTATTTTACCATATGTTTATGGATGAAAGGCTTTACTCTTTTTCAATTTGGTTTCCATGAATCCCCACAATATTGACCAAAAATTCCCAACAAAGTGAGAATCTCGATCACTAACAATGGATGTGGGCAATCCAAAATGCACCCAAACATTTTGAAAGAATAACTGAGTAGTTTGTTCAGCTGTAACTTGCTTTTTACATGGCATCAAAATAAACATTTTGCTGAACCTATCCACAACTACATAAAAATAATCATGACCTCTTTTTGACAATGGAAGACCTCCTACAAAATCCATAGAAACACTCTCCCACGGTCGTGAAGGAACTGAAAGTGGTGTGTACAATCCTAACTTCCTATTAATAGGCTTAATGATTGCACATAATGAACATCCTTGAATAAAATGAGACACACTTTCAAGCATACGAGGCCAATAACAATACCTATGCAGATGTGTCATCGTCTTACCTACACCGAAATGACCAGCAATAAGATAAGTATGTGCCTCTCTTATGATGTTAACTCTTTCTCCCTGTGAAATACAAAGCTTGCCAGGATGGTACAAAAAGTTATCATGCAAATGATAATCCA
>APFE030584747.1:2700-16991 GCA_000404065.3 Pinus taeda
TACTATTATGTTACACTATTTTGTAACAGTATTATATTAATCATTATCATTATCTAATTCATGTTATTACTATATTAACAATTTTAATTCATGTTATTACTATATTGTTTGTTTGTTCTATGTTTTACTTTTTACTATATTGTAATACAATTTTGTAACACTATTATACTAATGATTATCATTATTTTACTCATGTTATTACTATGTTAATAATTTTAATTCATGTTATTACCATATTAATAATCTTAATTCATGGTGTTACTATATTATTTGTTTGTTTTATGTTTTACTATTTTGTAACACTATTATACTAATCATTATCATTTTTTAATTCAGGTTATTACCATATTAATAATTTTAATTCAAGTTATTACTATATTGTTTGTTTGTTTTGTGTTTTATGTTTTACTATTTTGGAACACTATTATACTGATCATTATCATTATTTAATTCATGTTATTAATGTATTGTTTGCTTGTTTTATTTTTTACTATTTTGTAACACTATTGTTTGACATTATTATATTAATTATTATCATTATTTAATTCATTGTTAGGCCCTTATACTACTAGTGTAAGCCCTTATTGTTATTAGTACAACCCACTTATTATATTGATGTACCCATGTAGTGCCCATATTGTTACTATTGTGCCCCATAGAAGCCCACTATTGTTATTATTGTGCACTTACATTATTATTGTTATGTCGGCTCTAATTATGTTATGACCCCTTAGACTCCTATATATAGAAAGGAGGTCTTTTCATTTGTATCATCCAAGAATTGTTCATTTATGTAATGTAAAGGAGGTTGCCCCCTTGAAGAGGCTGAATTATAAGGCATTGATCTATCTTGTCTATCTTTTCTTGAGCTGGTTTCATAACATTTGGTATTAGAACTTTGGATTCTACAGTTTCACTGCTCCAAACAGGTCATCATGGCATTTTTGCTATAACTTTTCTTCTGCGTCATTTCAGAAGCTAAAAAAAACCCATTTGAGAAGAAATTGCGCTAAATCTTGGGTCCAAATTTCAGAGCTTTTTGCGCTATATTTGCTGTGATATAATTTGAGAAAGTTGGACTTTTTGAAGATTCCTGAATTACATTCCAAACAGATCCAGAAGTTGTAACAGTGACACGTGGCACTTCATACAAGTTCGCTCTTCTAGAAATGTCTATAATCAGGTCATCTTGGGAGACTGTGCATAACTCTTTCTTGGAGAATCCAATTTGGATCAGACTGGTGGCATTAGAAAGAGGTCGCAGTGGGCTACTACAAGTCATAATTTTGAGAATTTAAAGATCCGAAAGTACAGAGCTACAGTCATTTCAAGATCAAGTTCCTAAAATCAACAAAAAGAAAGATGAGGAAGTTTGATGGCAAGGATCCGGTAAATTGGACACTTCGGATGGAGCAATATTTTGATCTACATGGTGTACCACTTTTACAAAAGGTATGTATTGCATCTTCATATTTAGAACCAGATCAATTTTTATGGTATGAAGGGCTTTTTTCTCGTAAACGACTTGTTACATGGTCAATTTTCATGGAGGAAATGATAACACATTATGAGGATACAAAGAGAAACACCTTCTTTGGAGAAACACCACAACAATTGGAAAGAGAAAAAGGGATTTGTGACATAATGGAGAGCAAAATTATGGAAACGAGGAAGCATACCCCTCACAACTATAAAGATGGAAGTGTTGTTTCTCCTAGCCTTCCACAACCTACAAGGGTTACACCACAACAATTGGAAGAAAGAATAGAAAAAGGGCTTTGTTACAATTGTGATAGAAAATGCCCTAAAGTTCATAAGTGTGCTAAGAAGAAATCATGTTACATAGAATATGAAGACGAGGAATAAAAGGATCAAGAAACATCAGAAGAAGAGGATATACGCCAAGACCCGACCCTAGAGAAAGAAGAAATGAATCAGACCATATCTTGTAAAGCATTGGCAAGAATTACCACTCCTCAAACTCTCAATATAGAAGGACAATATTAAGAAAAAAAAAGGTGCAAGAAGTGAAAGTATCACATCGATAAAGAAGAAATGAATCCAACCTTATCTTGTAATTCATTGGTCAAAATTACCACTCCTCAAACTATCAAGATAGAAGGACATATCAAGAAGAAAAATATTCAAGAAGTGAAAGATCACATCGAGCATCTAGAAATGAATCCGACCATATCTTGTAAAGGATTGGAAGAAATTACAACTCCTCAAACTCCAGAGATAGAAGGACATATCGAGAAGAAAAAGGTTTAAGCAGTGAACGATCACATCAAGCATCAACAACAAGTTCTCCAACTTTTAAAGGAAAACGCCACTTCGGTGCAAAATCAAACGAAACAATAGGTAGATCAACATCGTAGTGAAAAATATTTGATGTAAGTGATTGGGTATTTTTACTGCTACATCTCAAGCAAGCTACTTATGAGAAGGAAATGTTGGCAATACTAAATGCACTTAAAAAATGGTGACCTTACCGAATGGGAAGACTCTTCAAGGATGAGGATGTGGAAGCATTGTTTTGTGCTATTTCTATTATCCAACCATATTGTATAAACGAAGAAGGGGATGAATGGAAGAAGGACGAAGAGTATGGCCACTTATTCAAAAGTTGCAAAAGATCCCAATTCAAACAATATTTCCAGAAATTGAAGAGGAAGGAAAAATCATATTGGAACCTGGAGTAGTCACAGAAACTAGAACCTGACAGTGACAAAATCGATCAATTTTAGAGTAGCTCATCAAGTGGAAGAACTTACTCGTTGAAGATTCAACATGGGAGGACAATAATTTTATACAGAAGCATCAAGAACTACTCAAGCATTGAGGAAAACAATTTTTGAAGGAGAGGGGCATGTTAGGCCCCTATACTACTAGTGTAACCCCTTATGTTATTAGTACAACCCACTTATTATATTGATGTACCCATGTAGTGCCCATATTGTTACTATTGTGCCCCATAGAAGCCCACTATTGTTATTATTGTGCCCTTACATTATTATTGTTATGTCGGCTCTGATTATGTTATGACCCATTAGACTCCTATATATAGAAAGGAGGTCTTTTCATTTGTATCATCCAAGAATTGTTCATTTATGTAATGTAAAGGAGGTTTCCCCCTCGAAGAGGCTGAATTCTAAGGCGTTGATCTATCTTTTCTATCTTTTCTTGAACTAGTTTCATAACATTCATGTTATTTCTATAGTTAAAAATTTTAATTTATGTTATTACTATATAATTTGTTTGTTTGTTTTATGTTTTACTATATTGTAACACTATTTTGTAACACTATTATATTAATCATTATAATAATTTAATTCGTGTTATTACTATATTAATAATTTTAATTCTTCTTATTACTTGATTGTTTGTTTGTTTTATGTTATATGTTTTACTATATTGTAACACTATTTTGTAACACTATTCTGTAACACTATTATACTAATCATTATAATTATTTTGTAACACTATATTGTAACACTATTTTGTACCACTATTACACTAATTGTTATTATTATTATTTAATTCAGGTTATTACTATATTAATAATCTTAATTCGTGTTATTACTATATTGTTTGTTTGCTTTATGTTTTATGTTTTACTATTTTGTAGCACTATTATAGTAATCATTATCATTATTTAATTCATCTTATTACTATATTAATAATTTTAATTCATGTTATTACTATATTGTTTGTTTGTTTTATGTTTTATGTTGTACTATTTTGTAACACTATTATGCTAGCCATTATCATTATTTAATTCATGTTATTACTATATTCATAATTTTAATTCATATTATTACTATATTGTTTGTTTGTTTTATGTTTTATGTTTTACTATATTGTAATACTATTTTGTAATACTATTATATTAATCGTTATCATTATTTTACTCATGTTATTACTATATTAATAATTTTAGTTCATGTTATTACTATATTGTTTGTTTGTTTTATGTTTTATGTTTTACTATTTTGTAACACTCTTTTGTAACACTACTATAGTAAACATTATCATTATTCATTTAGATGTTATTACCTTGTATTAATAATCGTACTCATTGGTTATTACTATATTTTTTGTTTGTTTTATGTTTTATGTTTTATGTTTTACTATTTTGTAACACTATTATACTAATCATTATCATTATTTAATTTATGTTATTACTATATTAATAATTTTAATTCAAGTTATTACAATATTGTTTGTTTGTTTTATGTTTTATGTTTTACTATTTTCTAACACTATTATACTAATCGTTATCATTATTTAATTCATTTTATTATTATATTAATAATTTTAACTCATGTGTTACTATATTGTTTGCTTGTTTTATGATTTATGTTTTATCATTTTGTAACACTATTTTGTAACACTATTATACTAATCAATATCATCATTTAATTCACGTTATTACTATATTAATAATTTTAATTCAGGTTATTACTATATAGTTTGTTTGTTTGTTTTATGTTTTACTATTTTGTAACACTATTACACTAATCATTATGATGTGACTAGCCCAACACTTAATACACTCGTCATAAAGGGAATGATTTATAATGTTTGTTTGGTGTATTTAATCATACGGAATGACACCAATTGAATGAAATGCAATACAGATATTTTAGATTTCGGTTGGTGTGCATTCAATGAGGTGTTAATGAAAAGGTACTCACCTTGATGTTTGTGTCCACTGCTCAGTTCTTTGTTTGTTCGCTTGTCTGGTGGTCTTCTTGGTCTTTTATTGTTTCCCTGTCGAGGGTTTCCTCTGGAATGCTTTGCGAGGTTCAGTGGGTAGCTATGCAACAAGTCCTGGTTATGTTTCTGGTTGCTCATACCTATGACTGTATTGGTCCTTGTTTCTTGGTTCGTAGCTGGTTGTGACTCTTCCTGTAGTTGCCAGGGTAATATCTCTGTTGTCTTCGGTTTCTTTCTGCTGTGGGCTCTCAGGCCGTCGTATGTTAACTCATGCACTAATGTTTCTCGTCTGGTTTGGCAACTCAATGTCTATTTACTTTTCTCTTCTCGATGGCTCTCTTCTGTCTTCGACATGCACAAGTAATCTATCCTTCTCTGTTTTCAACTCATGAGCCTCCTTCTACAATTCCTGACCTAGATTGCTCCTTGTTCTCCTCAGTCCGTCGATGCTATCACTAGAACGCTGGTCTCTAGCCTCACTGCGAACCCTGAGGTATCTGTTGGAATTTTTAATGGCTTAATTTTTCTTCCAGCTCTGTAATTACACTTCTACTATAATATATCACTAACACCTGTGTATTCTCGGTTGTGCAGGTGTTGGGGTTTGCTGTTGGCGTGTTTGGTGTCACACGCATCGGTTTTTCCTGGTAGGCTCTACCTCTTCTAACCTCTGGTAGTTCGCCATCCTAGTATTTTTAACTCTTCTCTTTGAGTGGGAAGGGTTTGTCAAACGCTCACTATGAGCAATGCTTTGGTTCATTAGAACTTTTGGTTTCCACCATATATTGACTGAATTTTCCTGTGTAGCTGCAGCTCCTTCCTAAACCGTCACCCGGGGTTTATTGTTTAGGGTCTGTGTGTCTACACCGTGTATAAATGTTATTATTGAAACCCTCGCCTAGTGTTTGTGGCTATGCTTTGAGCGTGCACGATTTTGGTTTTATAGTTCTCTTGTATAGATTTAATACGCTGGACTTTGCTATATTTGGCAAGAAATTCCTCTAGGAAAATATAATAATATTGGTTCTGTTTTTGAATTACCTGGTTGACGTATGTTATTTTCCTTCTCAGGATTTCGTGGACAGAACTGTTGTCATACGCTTTCGGTTTGTTTGAAGTTCAATGTTGTGAATTTCTTGCAATGTTACTTGGCTATCATTTGAGATGCAATGTGGAAACTGTCACTCGGCCTGTAGGTGCTTAGCCTTTGTGAAGTTCTGGTTTACTTCCACTGCCTGCTTCAATGAATTACAAACCCTTATATCGTGTCTACTCCTTAGTCTTTTTGCATTCACTAGTTTTCTCTCTTCGGAAATGCAACAAAGTATTTGTTTACAAGAATTTGTACATAGCTAGTTGTGTATTCAAATAATCATTAAACAAAAAACATAATTTATAGTAAGCATACAAATGGACAGAACTTTGAATTCTCTATTGTTACTTTTATTTGAGTTCGAGAGGTATTGAACTGAACCCCTTACATGGTTTGTTATGTTACATTTATAGGTTCCTTGTTCTAGTTAATGAAATTGTACAGTTGCTTTTTCCAGTTATAGACTCTTACAGTCACTTGTTATTAGACATTCGTTTATCTTATGACAAGGTTTCCTCTTCAAATACATTTGTCTTTTTCCCTTTAAAATAAAAGGATAATCACAATTTGTTAACAATAGATCAACAAATAACTATAACTATTCAACTACACTTAGCTAACATAAAATAAAATAATAAAAGTCCTACTACTTTCCTGTCAAACAACAAAAAGACTAAATAAAAGTAAATTCAACTTTTCTTTGACCTCGCAGAGACTTCACCTGGTCATGGTGAGTTGGATGCTCCTGCATCACATTATCATTATTTAATTCATGTTATTGCTATATTGTTTGTTTGTTTGTTTGTTTTATGTTTTACTATTTTGTAAGACTACTATGCTAATCATTATGATTATTTAATTCATGTTATTACTATATTGTTGGTTTTTTATTTTTATGTTTTACTATAATTGTAACACTATTTACTAATCATTATCATTATTTAATTCATGTTATTACTATATTAATAGTTTTAATTCACGTTATTTCTATATTGTTCGTTGTAGCACCCTGTCAACATGTTCAACATGATCCTTCCAAGACTTGTTGTAGATTAGTATATCATGAAAAAATACTAACACAAATTTTCTAAGGAATGCTTTGAAAATGGAATTCGTAAAACCTTGAATTGTTAAAGGTGCATTGGTAAGGCCAAAAGGCATGACCAAAAATTCATAATGACCCTCATGAGTTCTAAATGTTGTTTTCAGAATGTCTTGAGTTTTCATTCTGATTTGATGATATCCTGAATGAAGATCCAACCTGGTGAAGTAAATTGATCCATGCAATTCATCTAGTATTTCATCAATGACAGGAATGGGAAACTTATCTTTAATAGTGAGCTTGTTGAGCTCCCTATAATCTGGACACATGCACCATGATCTATCCTTCTTGTGCATTAATACTAATGGAGTAGAGAAAGAACTTTGACTCAGTTGAATTATCCCAGCCTCTAGCATTTCTGCAACCATACATTCAATTTCACTCTTTTGAGCATAGGGATATCTGTACAACCTAATGTTTGGAGGAACACTTCTTGGAATCAGATGAATACCATGGTCATGATCACGAATAGGTGGGCAACATTTGGGAGTCTCAAATACCTTGGAATGATTTCCAAAGACTTTTTGGATATTTCCAAGACTTTTTGGAGATCTAAAGGAATATATGATTCCAATGTAGAAACATCTAGTGAACATAATTGTGCAATTACACCCCTTTGTTCCTTTTTTATAAGTTTTTTCATACCATTAGAGCTGACTCCCACCTTTGGGAGTCTCAATTACCTTGGAATGATTGTCTAAGACTTTTTGGAGATCTCGAGAAATAGATGATTCCAATGTGGAAACATGTAGTGAACATAATTCTGCAATTACACCCTTTGTTCCTTTTCTAGAAGCTTTGACATATTGTTAGAGCTAATTATCTTTCTTGGTTTCCTCGCAATACCCCTTAATTCAACTTCCTTTCCTTCCACAGAAAATTTCATGAAAAGTTCTTGAAAAATAAAAGCTATTGTACCCAAGGATTGTAGCCACTGGACTCCTAGTAGAACATCAGCACCTCCCATTGGAATGGAAAGCATTGGGCTAGTCAATACATATTCCCCCATCGATAGCTTGATATTATGGCACTTTCCAGAGTAATTTATTGTTCCTCCATTTGCAACCATCACTTGACACTCTGGTGTTAGATATAAGAAGCAATTCAATTCTTTTGCTATCTTACAATGAATAAAATTGTGGGTACTTGTTGAATCAATCAACACTATTACCTTTTTCTGCTTGATTTGTCCTTCTATCTTAATGGTTTGCGGAGTGGTAATTCCCACCAATGCATTACAAGAAATGGTTGGATTCATTTCTTCTTTATCTACGCTTTGTTCCTGGAGTATATCCTCTTCTTTTGACCTTTCTTGCTCCTTTTCTTCTTCCTCTTCCCAATCTATGTAGAATAATTTCTTCTGAGCACACTTATGACCTTTAGTGTATTTTCTATCACAACTGTAACAAAGCCCTTTTGCCCTTTTTTCTTCCAATTGTTGTGGTGTCATCCTTATAGGTTGTGGAAGACTAGGGGCAACAATTTTTCTTTATAGTTGTGAGTGGTATGCTTCCTGGTTGCCATAATTTTTCTTTCCAGTTTTCTTGCTAACCTGAATGCATTATCTAATGAATCAAGTTCCCAAAGGGGAACATCATTTTGGATATTATAATTTAAAGTCCCTATGAACACATAAATCCTATGCTCATTTGGAATATTTTTTACCCTTATGTTCAATTTTTGGAACTCCTCAATGTGCTCCATTATTGAACCCATTTGTTTGAGACTTATCAATTGGCTAAAAAAAGTGTTGTTTTTTGTATCCTCATAATGTGTTGTCAATTATTCCGTAAAAATTTCCCAAGTGATAATTTTTTTACGAGAGAAAATCCATTGATACCATACAAACTGATTTGGTTCGAAATATAAAGTTGCAATACGTACCTTTTGTGTGTTTTTCACATTATTGAGATCGAAAAATTGCTCCATCTGTAATATCCATGTTGCAGGATCCTTGCCACCAAACTTCCTCATATTGATTTTTGGAATATGGTGGGTCTTTGATCCCACATTAGAGTCTATGAAATCATGATGAACATTTCTTTTGTTCACATCATGATTTTCCTTTACTACCTTTTCACCATTAGTAAGTATTTCTTGTAGAAAATTTGTCAAATCTATCTTCAAATCTGCCATCTCTGTCTACAAATCTATCTTCAAACCTTCCAACTTAGCTTCCACACCCTTTATCTTAGATTCCATGCCATTTATCTTAGATTCTGTTAGCTTTTGTAAGAGTGACATTTGTTGCACTTGTTCTTGTAATTTTGATATATCATGTAGCATCTCTTCCTCTAAATCATGAGTCATTCTAGAGCTTTCAGGTTGGTTACTAGGTGTTTGCATTTTATTTCCTCAGGGAATCAGTTACTGATAATAATGTTCTACTATTCCCTTTGAATTCCTTCAAAATAAATTTTCAAACCAATCTTAAGCAAAAATTTAAAAGAATCTACACACCTTTTTTCACTTTGTAGGAGCTCGATATTTCCTCTGATGTATCTTTGTACTTTCAAATCGTCAAGTTCTAAAATTGTGACCTATAGTCGCCCTTTGTGTCCTATTTCTAATGCCACTAGTCTAATCCAAATTGGACTCTCCAAGGAAGAGTTATGCGAAATCTGCCACAGTGACGTCATTATAGACTAGTTCAGTAGATTGAACTTGTGCAATGTGCCACAAGTCACTGTTTCGACCTTTGGCTCTGCAAAGTATATGCAGTAAACTACCATCCATCCTCTTTCTATACCTTCTTACGAAATTTCAATCCGATGCTCACGGAGAAAGTTATGATGATTTTCCCCAGGTCACCTGTTTAGAACGTAATTCAAGAGTCTGCAAAAAGACCAACTGCCTCAGATCATATCTCCACAAATATAGCACAAAAGGCTCTAAATTTCAGACCCAAGGTTCAGCGTGATTTCTTCTCAAGTGGGTTTTTTTTTTGGCCTCTAAACTGTCGCAGAAAAAAGTTATAGTGAAAATGCCACAATGACCTATTTGGAGCAGCAAAACCCTAGAATCCAAAGCTCTGATACCAATTGTTATGAAACCAGCTCAAGAAAAGATAGAAAAGTTAGATCAATGCCTTAGAATTCAGCCTCTTCAAGGAGGCAACCTACTTTACATTACATAAATGAACAATTCTTGGATGATTCAAATGACTTAACCTCCTTTCTATATATAGGAGTCTAAGGAGTCACAATATAACCCAACCGACCTAACTATAATAATATAAAGCCGCAAAAATAACAATAGAGGGATTCTATGGGGCACAGTAATAACAATATGGGGATAATAGGGGCACAACAATATTAATAAGGGATGGAACTACAAAAGTAATGGGTAATCACTAGTATTATAGGGACCCAACAAAATAACAACAGAAAAGCAGGAAAAAGAAGAAAATAAAACAAGAAAGCTAAAGAAAAGAAAAGGAATAAAACAAGAAAATTAAAAAATCAAAAGAAAAGTAAAGGAAGCTAAAAATAAAAGTCACATGTAGACACATTGAGTATGTGCATGTGATTCCCCATCCAATGTTTGCTCTATTTATTAGAGGATGAAGAGGATAGGAGGCATTCCATCTTTCCGAGTTTTTATCTTTCATTCTCTTGGGAGAATGGTGTTATAAGAATTAGGAGTCAATGGCAGTAGTCTGCTGATTGAGGGCTCGAGGATGGCTAGTTGTAGCAAATCCTTACATAATTGAGCCTATGGTTGGGTAGAGAGTCATCCCCAAAACCTTTTTATCATCTAGCAGACATCAGGTAATATAGATATGTGCTTATTTGTTTGATTTTGATTTTAGTTGGGAAATTAACTTTGAATTTACTTTGGACTATTACATATGGTATCAAAGCTTTGGGCTTAACCCTTAGGGCCTATGGGCATCTTAAAAAAAAAAATGCTCTGTTACGATTTTTTTTAACTCGACTTGTTTTGAAAGTTACAGGATCATTACTTCAAGGAGGCTGCATGTCTCTTTTTTCTCTATAAACCCTGGCTGTATACGTAATTTTTTTTTTTTATTTCAGGGTTTTCAAAACAAAAAAACTAAAAGCCAAGCTAACTCAATCTCAAGCCGTTAAAAGATTTGATCTACTCTTTAGTTAATAAATAAAATCCTTTGCAAAATTTTCTAGGAGTTCTTCTAACATTCATTGTGCAAGCCTAGTTAATTTTCTAGTGAAACTGACAACTCTTTTTCCTCTTAATTGACCAAGGCCTAGCAGAATATTATCATATTAGGGATTTTAAGATTTTTCTAGCCCACACCGTTGGAGTTGAGGAATTAGTTCCTCCCAATACAACCTTATTGGTAAATTGAGACATATCAACAAACCTATGGAGAATATTAATAAAGGCCAAAGTGAATACAAGAATACAATTATTATTTTGATGAATGATATGGAATGAAACCATTCACGTATGCTTGATTTTTTTCTGATATGGGGACAATGGCTCATATAACATAAATTGGATCACTTTTAAGTACATCTACTATGACATTAGGCCTCCTCCATCACTACATTATAGATTGTCACATCTTGCCCCTATAAATTGATATGATTTGTAATAGTAGTTAGTTACATCGTGATCTTCAAGGTCTTCTAATATAATGTGTCTTCTTTGTTCTAGTAATTTTTTTTCCTGGTAATTCGTTATATTTTTTGCTAATTACCTACTGGACAAAAAATATGGTATGGGTGAGAACTTATGATATAATGAAAGTTATTAAATTAACAAAAAAGGAAAAACATGTCTATATCCATGCAAAAGAGATCACTAGTTTATAAAGAGATACATGTCGAAATTTTTAATGACCAAACAACTAAATGGAATGACATAAATAGGGTGCTAAATTTGTTACAAACACTAATTGGATTAAGAGAATGATAAGAAAATAAACAATGAAATGTTTTCTATGATATTTTACTATAAATTTGAAAACTTATAAAAAAATTATAATTATTTAAAAACAAATAATATACATATATGGATTGACTCATTATATGCAACACTCTGAGTTAGATTGGTATAAAATAGTTAAAGAATCATGCATTCTCAATATATAATTTATAGTTGTAAATAATATTTTGAGTCATATATATACTTTTCTAAAGTTAATGGATTTAAATAAATTACAATTAAAACAAGATAATTTGAAAATAATTTCTACAATCACATTACTGTTCTCATAAAATTTATAAATTAAATTTATGTTTTCAAGAATTTTTATAGAAATAATGATGGAGACTAAACATGTTTTGTTGGAAGATTATAAAAATATGGCACCAAAATAAAGAAAAATCCCTTGCACTCTTATGAAACCAATATGTATACTAACAAGCATCTATCATATATAGGAACCAACTAGTTTCTAGTTTCATTTATGTTCTTATTAACCATTGAAGTATGGACAAATGTAACATTAAGGGAAAAATTGAGACCAACAATCTTTCAACTATTTTTTTATAAAAACACCCCAAAATATAATATCAATAAATGGAATTAAATATTAAATTCTATTGATTGCATGATTCGTGCTCTACATCCCCTGTATAAGGGAGAAGTGTGAGTAATGGATGCTAGATTTGAGTATTCTCTCAAGGATATTGTTTGTCTCTATCCGAAACATGTTTTTTCCAACCTTTATCTACATGTGATGATTTGAGTACATGAATTGTAACACTATTTTGTATAGTTTCATATTCATAGAGATGTGGATATAAAGAAGGTGTACTATCATTGAAAATATATAAGATCCTTGTTAAGATATAGAAAAGTTCCTAAAAATTGTTTGGTGAGATTTCACCTTATTAACTTGTGCTTTCATGTATACTACTATGCTTGTTCCATCAAGAGTAAAAGAACACATAAACTTATGAGTGATGTCAAACTTATAGGAAACTATATATCTTTGAACTCAGAGGCCACTAATTATGTGTTTTCATGAAATATCCACCCGCTAGCAATAGAAGTTTAAGGGGGGAGATTATACCAATCATATATCTATCTATGGTGGATAAAAATGCAAAGGAATGAATAGAGAGTTAAACATGGATCTTGGTCTGAGCATCAGATTGAAATTTAACAAGAAGATATAAAAAGAGGATGAACTGTTGTTTCCTTTATATATTTTTCAAAGCCAAAGGTCGAAACAGTGACTCGTGGCACGTCGCACAAGTTCACTCTACTGAACTAGTCTATAATCAAGTCACTGTGGGAGATTTGGCCTAACTCTTCCCTGGAGAATCCAATTTGGATCAGATTGGTGGCATTGGAAAGAGGTCACAGAGGGCTACCATAGGTCTCAATTTCAAAACTGGATGATCCAAAATTACAAAGATACATTAGATTCAATATCAAGCTCCTACAAAGTGAAAAAAGGTGTGTAGATTTTTTAAAATTTTGCATAAGCTTGGTTTGAAAAATTAGTTTGAAGGAATTCAAAGGGCATAGTAAAGCATTATTATTAGTAATTGATGCCTCTAGGAAAGAAAATGCAAACACCTAGTAAGCAACCTGAAAGCTCTAGCATGACTCATGAATAAGAGGAATAAATGCAATATGATATATCAAAATTACGAGACTAAGTGCAACAAGTGTCACTTACACAAAAAGTAACAGAACCTAAGATGGATGGTTTAACAAAATATGTAGAAGCTAAGATGGATGGTTTAAAGAAAGGCATAGAAGCTAAGATGGATTGTTTAAAGAAAGGCGTAGAAACTAAGATGAATGATGTGGAAGCTAAGATGGATGATTTGAAGACAGATTTGACAAAGTTCCTACAAGAAATGCTTACAAATGGTGAAAGGGTAGTAAAGGAAACTCATGATGAGAACAAAAGAAATGTTAATCATGATTTCATAGACTCTAATATTGGATTGAAAACCCACCATATTCCAAAAATTGATATGAGGAAGTTTGATGACAAGGATCCCACAACATGGATATTACAGATGGAGCAATTTTTCAATCTCAATAATGTGCAAAACAAACAAAATGTATGTATTGCAACTTTATATTTGGAACCAAATCAGTTTGTATGGTATCAATGGCTTTGCTCTCGTAAAAAAATTATCACTTGGGTAATGTTTACGGAAGAATTGAGAGCACATTATGAGGACACAAAAACCAACACTTCTTTTAGCCAATTGATAAGTCTCAAACAAAAGGGTTCAATAATGGAGCACATTTAGGAGTTCAAAAAATTGAACATAAGGGTAAAAAATATTCCAGAGGACCATGGGATTGATGTATTCAGAGTGACTTTCAAGGATAATATCCAAGATGATGTTCACCTTTGGGAACCTAATTCATTTAGAGAAGGCATTCAGGTTAGCAAGAAAAATGGAAAGCAAAATTATG
>APFE030584775.1:0-26567 GCA_000404065.3 Pinus taeda
TATATATATATATATCATTCATTATTTCATGTATTATGTCCAATTATGTTTCACTGGGCTATTCAATATAGAAATACTCTACATCTTGAAAACATAGACGACCCTACATATAAGGATTACTTCTCTTTCCATAAATTTCACTATAAAACTCTTGGTTTTGACACTTCTTGCTCTTAAATATACTTACGATTAGATAATTTAATATTTTCCAAAACCTAGTCTTTTATTAGATATTTGAGTGTATAGTTTCCTTCATTTTAGATGTATATTCTCCTTTATTGCACTTGTAAAAGTATTAAATATATATATTTTTTTCTTTTCTCAGTGATGTTATTACAATAGTATTTTAGTATCATTATTTATCCAGGTATATGTAAATATACATATGAGTATGCATCCATATAGACCAGATACTTAGTGGAACCCTATAATGGGGGACCACAATAGTATTCTAAGTCCTAACCCTGTTGTAATAGTCTCGGTTAAAAAATCCATGTAGTAAAGTTAATAAATGAAAAATAAGACCAAGGTCATGGGATACATATTCCAAGTTGAATGTTGGGCACAAAAGCATAATCATGGGGATCACTAGTAATTAATAAATGGCTATGGAAATTGGAAAAGGCAATGGCAATGGCAAAGTGACATTTATTGGCATTTATTTATGAAAATAATAGAAAATAGGAGAAAAGTAAGGTGAAAGGTCATAGGATTTCATGTGAGGAAAATTGAAGGAAAATAGAGGAAAATGAAGTAAATAGAGGCCTCAAGGATAACAAGGATTCTATGGATCAGTTCATAGCTTTTTCCAATTCAGTCTTTGGCACTCTAATTCTATTCTCTGTATCTCTCATACTCTTACACACTTAGGGAATTTTTGGAGCATTGTTGGAGCATGCTTGGAACACTCTAGTTTTCATTGTATTGAATAAACAAGGTAAAGGAAAACCATGAAAGCGCAAGGGGACAAAGACATCAGTGGCTACATCTGGATTTATTTTCAGGTACTAAGTTGTATGTATGATTTCCTTGCTAGTTTTTGCATGCATGGTATATGCATGTGCTTACTTGGTGATGATCTATCATTGGCATGGAGGATTGCCTTGATTGACCGTGTTTTTTCCTATCCTTTCCATTTCCTAGACAACCATGCTGTTGCGAGTTTCCCACTTTATTTTTTTGATTGGTTCTCATGTTCCATATGGATGTGGGTTGAGTTACTAGTTCTTGGAGCCTTCGTTGGACAAATGCTCTGGAAACCCTGGAACAACTTGGGTTGAGTTACTAGTCCTAAAAGTGTTGGTTGGACAAACACTCTAGAGCCCTTGGTGGGTTGACTTACTAGTCCTAGAGACTTGGTTGGAAAAATGATATGGATCCCTGTGACAATTGTAAGTTGAGTTACTAGTCCTGGAGCGAGGTTGGAACAAATGCTCTGGATCCCTAGAAAACTTGGGTAGAGACCATTCTGTTGATGGTTATTGATGTTTGACTGTGAGGTGGAATCACTGGTTTAGGGTTGAGGTGGTTTTTCCACTGGAATCCATGAATTTTTTTCCTTGGTTCATTTCATGAGATCCCATATTCATGCTTAGAATATGGCATGGGGCTAATTGGTTGAAAGAGAGATTTGGTTCAACCCAATTTATGGTCAAGTGGTATGGGGAAATCCCTGACTTGGTTGGATTTGCATATGTTAATAAGATATCCTTTCCTCTTGTAATTTCTAGTAAATGTACTTACTATTATGAGGCTTTGATTTTTGTTCTATCATTATTGTTATTATGATTATAAGCATGGCTTTATGAAAAATTCTAATTATGGTTCTTATCATGTTTTGATTGGTAAATGAATGGTTATTGAATGCATGAGATAATAGATGCTATTGCAACTACTGCGAGAGGGTGTTAGACCTTCTTTATGATTCTCAGATAAGTATTAGACCCCTATGTTTAGATATGCATTCATGACATGTAGATTACATGTGTACTATATGTTTGAAGAAATGTTTGTCATGGTTAGGCTTGGTTAGGTCAATTCCTTGATCAATTTTTGTGTTAGAGGCTTTGTAATTTTGTTATTTATTGTTTTGGAAAGTCTAATCATGTTCTGGGAAGTGATCTGGTGTATATCCCTAAAAAGATTCCATTCACGTCGCGGTTGTAGGATCCGAACTAGGAAATTGGGATTGTAGTCGCTAGCCTGTAGGCTTATGTATGCAACTAGAGGCCTATAGTTTCATGGATGCAAGCTTGTGCATGTGATTAGGAGTCCAAATTAGTAAAAAGTAGTCTAGCTCAATGTTAGGACACTTGGAGTGGTTATTTAGCTCTTAGGGGTCTTGTAGCTCTTGAGGAAGGTCAATAAGTTTCTAGTTGTTGGTTCCACTTTCTCAATTGCATCTAGGAGGTTGAGTCATGTCATTGTAGCTTCTCTTCTCATGTTTACCGTGCTAGGCTAGTGAAACTGGGTAGATATGGGAGGGGTGGTTACACCTCTCTTTCTCAGGACTGAAGTGCTTGGCCTGAAACAAATATATGTTTCCTATAGGTCTACAAAAATAACCTTAAACTATAGTTATTAAAGAATAATGTAATCTATTATTCTAATTCTCACTTTACTTTATTCATGAGATTCCTCACAATATCTTCATGTCACTTTCATAATCTAGAAAGATACGAGGTCTTGCATCAATGCACATTTTTTGCCTGCAACAATAAGGTTAACCCAACACAAATATTGTTCTTGATACAAATACACTGATCTTTAGAAATAGTAACATTATCACTTAACATATTATTATTTTGAAATCTTTAAGTTCTACAGTAACTTCCTATACTACTTTTTACTGTACATTCTAACCTACACATTGTAATATTCACTATTCAATCATGCATATACTTATCTAAATCCATCTAGAAATATGTTAAAGGTTTCAATGATCCTCCTAATCTTGAACCGACTCTTTGTAACTTCCTCCCACGCTCCACCCTCAGCTGTCAGGAAACTATGTAGAAATCTTTGTCATGATGCACCTCGTGAACTCTTAGCAACATCCTGCTAATTTTCTGGGTTCAACCTGTCTTTCTCTGCCACTGGTAATATTCTTCAAAGGTAACTATATTTATCTTCCATAGTTCCTTACTATAGAATCCACCACATAACATTTCTCTCTAGTCATGTCAATTTTTTCTTTAGTGGTATGTCTCTTATCAATTTTCTCTCTTCTTTCTTATACACTAAAAAAGACAAAAGAGTAATAATAATGAAAAAAGGAGGATTTGTCTTCCATTTTGTTTCTTTCCCTCTAGGCATAAATAAATTCAACTGTTAAGGGTTAATCTCTCATGTTAAACTTTAACATATTTATGAGACGATCAATATACCAAATATATATATTTTTTTAAACTAATATTTACATCAACATATTTCATCACATGTCTTTCAATTTTTTTCCAACCAGAAAATAAATAAAAAGTGGCATAGTAAATTTTCAAGAGGTATTATAAAACTAGAGTATGTACACCATCTTAGATTTTAGAAGTCAAATTTAAAGGCGAAGACAAATCCCCTATTCCACAAATAGTAGGTTATCATACATCAGTTTGGTGTCTAACTTGGTTGTGACCTTAAAATAAATTATTGTTTTAGATATCATTTTTTGGGATTCAACTACGTTAAGTAAGTCATTCATCTATGACCATTTCCATGAGAGGTAGTCATAACTGACTAATTTCTCATGAGTTTTGAATAATCCACTTAGCACTCATTGCATTAGGTGATGCTCACAGGGGTGAAGAAGTGAGATTGAAACTAGTGAAATGAATCACATAGCATCAATCATCACTTCTAGGGCTTCCACCCAGTAACCACGACTTCCCCGGAGCTCACCCATCCTAGATCACCTATGGCTCAAACACGCTTAACTATGGATTTTTCCCCACAATCAGCCCCACTTAGCTTGCTACCCCATTTGAAAAATCTTAGCAAGTATTGTGCCTCATGATCCATTCAAGTAGAGCTCCCTTCACTCTTTTGTATTTAAGTATTCAGGAGTTTTCACAGTGCATTATATTAGATATCATTTTTAGGGATTCAACTGCATTAATTAAGGAATTCATATATGACCATTTCCATGAGAGGTAGTCGTAACTAACTAATTTCTCACGATTTTTGAATTGTTCACTTAGCACTCATTGCATTAGGTGATACTCACAAGGGTGAAGAAGTGTGATTGAAACTAGTGAAATGAATCACATAACTTAGCATCAATTCACTTCTAGGGCTTCCACCCACTAACTATGACTTCTCGGGAGCTCACCCATCTGAGATCACCTCTGGCTCAAGCGTGATTAACTGTGAATTGTTCCCCACAATCAAGCCCACTTAGCATGCTACCCCATTTGCAAAACCTTAGCAAGTATTGTGCCTCATGAACCATTTAAGTAGAGCCCCCTTCACTCTTTTATATTTAAGAATTGAGGGGTTTTCACAGTGCATTATATTAGATATCAGTTTTTTGGATTCAGCTACGTTAAGTAAGTCATTCATCTATGACCATTTGCATGAGAGGTAGTCATAACTAATTAATTTCTCATGATTTTTTAAGAGTCCACTATGCCTCATGAACCATTCAAGTAGAGCTCCCTTCACTCTTTTTTATTTAAGTATAGAGGGGTTTTCATAGTGCATTATATTAGATATCATTTTTTGGGATTTATCTACATTAAGTAAGTCATTCATCTATGACCATTTCCATGAGAGGTAGTTGTAACTCACTAATTTCTAGTGAATTTTGAATATTCCACTTAGCACTAATTGCATCAAATGATGATCACAGGGGCGAAGAAGTGGGACTGAAATTAGTTAAATGAATCACATAGTGTTAATCATCACTTCTGAGGCTTGCACCCGGTAACCAGGACTTCCCGGGAGCTCACCCATCCTAGATCCCCTCTGGCTCAAGCGCGCTTAACTATGGATTTTTCCCCACAATAAAGCCCACTTAGCTTGCTATCCTATTTGCAAAACCTTAGCAAGTATTGTGCCTCATGAACCATTCATGTATAGATGCCTTCACTTTGTTTTATTTAGGTATTGAGGGTTTTTCATAGTGCATTATATTAGATACCTTTTTTTGGGATTCAACTACGTTAAGTAAGTCATTCATCTATGACAATTTCCGTGAGAGGTAGTTGTAACTCACTAATTTCTCATGATTTTTTAATAGTCCACTTAACAATCATTGCATCAGGTGATGCTCAGAGGGGTGAAGAAGTGGGATTGAAACTAGTGAAATGAATCACATAGCATCAATCATCACTTTTGAGGCTTATACCCGATAACCAGGACTTCCCGAGAGCTCACCCATCCTAGATTGCCTTTGGCTCAAGCGCGCTTAATTGTGGAGTTTTCCCCACAATCAAGCCCACTTACCTTGCTACCCCAGTTGCAAAACCTTAGCAAGTATTGTGCCTCATGAAGCATTCAAGTAGAGCTCTGTTCACTCTTTTGTATTTAAGTATTGAGGGGTTTTCATAGTGCATTATATTAGATAATTCAACTGCATTAAGTAAGTCATTCATCTATGAAAATTTCCATGAGAGGTAGTCGTAACTAACTAATTTCTCACTATTTTTGAATATGTAGTTGAATCCCAAAAAATTATATCTAATATAATGCACTACGAAAAATCCTCAATACTTAAATACAAAAGAGTAAAGGGAGGTCTACTTGAATGGTTCATGAGACACAATAGTTGCTACTGTTTTGCAAGTGGGGTAGCAAGCTAAGTGGTCTTGATTGTGGGGAAAACTCCACAGTTAAGTGGGCTTGAGCTAGAGGCATTCTAAGATGGGTGACTTGCCTGGAAGTCCTGATTACCAGGTGCAAGCCCCAGAAGTGATGATTGACGTTATGTGATGCATTTCACTAGTTTCAATCCCACTTCTTCACCCCTGTGAGCATCACTTGATGAAATGAGTGCTAAGTGGACTAGTCAAAAATCATGAGAAATTAGTGAGTTACGCTACCTCTCATGGAAATGGTCGTAGATGAATGACTCACTTAATGTAGTTGAATTATCTAATATAATGCACTGCGAAAACCCCTCAATACTTAGATACAAAAGAGTGAAGGGACCTCTCTTGAATGGTTCATGAGGCATAATACTTGCTAAGGTTTTCCAAATGGGGAAGCAAGCTAAGTGGGTTTGATTGTGTGGAAAAATCCACAGTTAAGCGTGTTAGAGCCATAGGCGACTTGTGATGGGTGACCTCCCGAGAAGTCCAGGTTACCGAGTGCAGACCTTGGAAGTGATGATTGACGCTATGTGATTCCTTTCACTAGTTTCAATCCCACTTCTTAACCCCTGCGAGAATCACCTGATGCAATGAGTGCTAAGTGGATTATTAAAAAATCATGAGAAATTAGTGAGTTACGATTACCTCTCATGGAAATGTTCATAGATGAATGACTTACTTAATGCAGTTGAATCCCAAAAAATGATATCTAATATAATGCATTGCCAAAATTGCTCAATATTTAAATTATTATTACAAAAAAAGTACATATCTTACAAAAAAAATTATTATTTTTTGTGTTTGAATAAAAATTAAGTCTTGTCCATTAAGATGTAACAAAATGTAAGCATTAGTAATTTCATTTCAAGAATTAAAGACATTAAAGACATGCTTGGAGATATAGGAGAGGAGGTCTTTTTTACTATTTTAGTTACCATAAACTCAAACGGAATTATAGATTATTGCGAAATTTTCATTATAGGTCTTGTAGTAAGGGCGAAAAATCCCAGTTTTGATGATTTGGCAACTATACTCATGTGAAAGGAAGAAAGATGAAATAACCTTAGACCTCAAAGTTATAATTTCGCACTGATGGTGAAAGGGAAACAACATTCCAAAGGAAAGCCATGGGAAGGAAGTAAGGGGGGAAAACCACCACATGAAGAACCATAACAAGATATGGTACCCCCAAAGGTTGATGTCAGAATTAAATTCCATTACTATGGTAAGCATAGGCACTATTCTAAATATTGTTTCAAAAGAAGGTATCACAAACCAGACATAGAAACAAAAGGCTCATTGGTCATTTTTTGATAGAGGAGAAGCAATGAATCATGACTTCAAAAACCTTAGATTGTTTATTTCAAATGTTGCTTTATCTACTAACAATGATGATTCAAATGCATGATTTATGGATCCTTGAGCCTCCATCCATATGTCTTATAATAATCATTGGTTTGAAAATTTTAATAAAACTAAAATAGTGTAAATATATCTATCTCTTGGGGATGATCATTTACACCAAATTAAATAGCATGGTGATTTTTTGTAACAATACAAAATGGTTGTATTAAAAAACTTCACAATGTGATGTATGTGCCTAGCATTATGAAGAACCTAATCTCAGTGTCCACTATAATAGATTAAGCTATGAAGCTAGAATTTGTAAAGTCGCTTTGTGTTGTAAAAGATATGCAAGATCACTTCAAGGTTATTTCCACTTGTGTAAGAATTGAAGGATTATATAAGGTTGATGTAACAAGTAAAAGTGATCAAGTGTTGGTATCTATAACTATGACAATATAAGCTCTGTGGAACCAAACATATCACCAACTTAATTATCATGATTTGTTGCAAGCTCAAAAAGGAACAATGGTGGCGGGACACCCATAATTTAATAATGAATACTCTGCATGTGAAGGTTGTGCCTTAGGGAAGATGCATTAGAGGAAATTTCATCCTAAAAGTGCCAATCAAATTTTCCTGTAATTTCAATGTCATAATATGTAAATCAATCAAGATTCTTTAAATTTAAAAGAGGTACATGTAAATATTTTGGGGGGAAAAGAAGAAAACTACTTTTATTAATTGCATTTTTGGCTTATCTCCTTGTAGGTTTACTCAATTTTTAAGTGTATCCACTCATTGGATGTAGAATTAAATTCCACATCCAACGAGTACCCATCATTCATACTTCTGAAAAAACCCACATTAATATATATTCATTTTTTATAAATGTATTAATGTGGGTTTTCTCAAAGGTATGCATATTGGGTCCTTGTTGGATGTGGAATTTAAGTCTACATCTAAAGAATGTCTACACTTCAAATTTGATTAAACGTATATGGAGATAAGCCAAAAATAGAATAAAAAAAATAGTTTTTTCTTTTGACTCCAAAATTCATAACTCTTATTTTATTATTTTAACTATTGTTTTACTATTTTTCTTTAGGAGACCACTTTTAGGCTGAAATTTCCTCTAGCGCATAAACAAGAGCTCCCTTCTCATATAGACAAAATAAAAAAGGATATTCTTGAACTTTTGCATACTAATGTGTATTCTCCTATCCAAAAATGATGATTAGGTGGAACATATTAGTTTTGATCTTTATTTATGACATCACAAAATAAAGTTGTGTTTATTTCATAAGAACGAAAAGTGATGTATTTGAATATTCTAAAGAGTTTAAAAACTTGATTAAGAAGAAAATCAGTAAACACATCAAGATCCTTTCATCAAATAAAGGGGGAGAATATACATTAGGTGCATTCTTCAATTATTGTAGAGCCCGTAGAATTGTAAAACAGTACACGGTGCCACATACTCCATAGTGGAATGGAGTAGCTGAAAGAAACAACACATACTTAATGGAAGGTGCACAAAGCATGATCAAAGTTAAAATGAATTTTGGGTTGAAGATGTTAGCAATGTTGTTTATTTGAAAAATTGAAGTCCAACAAAAATTTTATACCATAGGATTGTCCTTGAAGCTCTTTATGGTTATATATAACTCATATGTTGACATTTTATAATTAATTTTTATGATTTTAAAAATCTTCACTATGTGAGATGTATCATGAAGTGTTCTTATGCTTATCAACATTTACTAACCATTTAATTAGTATGAATGCACTAGTTTTATTTATTATTAATAAAAATAATATTAAATTTAAATTTAAAAATTATGAGATAAAAAGATAATTATTTTTATAATTCTACATTATCATGATCACATTTTATTATTTATATACCACAGACCATGTCTTTCTCCATAAGAAATTATAGGTTATAAGCCAAAGGGAGTAAAGAGTGCACACCTCCATAAACTTTGGTAAAGAAATTTTTGAGTGAAGTTGTCCCTTGTCCCAAAAATAATAAGGTTTCATACACTGATTTAGTATATAATTTGATCATAACCTCAAAAATAGATTATTACTTTTATTACAAAAAATTAACTTGCCTTACAAAAACAATTTCTTATTTTTACATTTATTTATAATATTAAAACATATATTATTTTTATAAATATTATTCAAACTATGATTAAGGGAGAATAATATTGAAACTACTCTAAAATATTATCAAAATTATATATATATATATATAGATTTTAAAGATGGAGAGAAACTATGATTAAGGGAGAATTTAATTAGGTCACGGTATGTTGGGCCGTAAAAACACTAAAATGAAGTAGCCATACCTAGAAACTCAAGGATTAGGGATTTGTGTAGGGATGATGACAAGGTGTTCATGGATGTTGATTGATCCGATTTGCAGGCCTATTAACCAGATGAGACAAAATGGCCTACAACAGATTTCATCCTAAAGTGCAAAGACATAAATGACAACTGATGAATGAAGTACTTTATCATGTGACAAGTTCAAATCAAGAACAATTAGTCGGATCATCATATTTTACAATGCATTTTCATCTTGATATTTTCTATTGAGGGAGACATACCCATGCTTAGCACATAAGCTAACATTACATATACAATGATCAAGAATTCATGTCCACTAATGGAAGTGTGGATCCATGATTGGATGATTTTCTATATGATCATAGCCATCATACTTTATAATCTTGCATTAATCATGAAAGTGAAACATGGATGGATGGAACTAGATCAGGGGTCTTCTATCTCATGCACTAGATCGTCTAATGTACAAGTCTAACCATGAGAATAAATGGGTTGGAGTCGAACATGGATGACACCATCTGATTACCGACTAGTGATGGAATTCATTAACAGAAGCAAGAGAAACCATCGATCATGTTAATGGCTCTCAAGGTACTGCAGTACAATCCGTATGGTGTGAATGAATGAGTTGAAGTTGAACACCACACAAAATATGTCTGTCGAAGGGAAAAGATGTAAAACTATCGTCGAGAGCGAGTAAACTTGCCATTGATATATGCAAGCCTCAAGGTACTGAAGGAAGAGTTTATATGTTAACTTCCTAGATAATGATTTGATTTTGATAGGAAGTGACCTGTCGTAGGAGAGCCTTGATGTATCCCCCATCAATGAGTCTACAACTTTCTACAGTTGGGTGCCTGCATACTGGTATGAGTCTACAATGGTACAAGATTGTAAACAAGTTTTTCTTATATTAAAAGAAGACGGAGACAATAGAAGGAGGTGGTTTTTCTCCTGCATTGGGTTTCCACCTTAAATCTTTGTGTTCATGTGTGTTTCTTATGTATGATTTCTTATTCTATTATTACTGGACATGGTTACTATTTAATGATTAATTAAGTACTGATGCACTGATTAAATATCAACATATGATGAATTAACTGAATCATAAGTTCATTTGATATACGCTAGTTTCCTTAAGAACAGTTGTGTGCACAAGCGAGTTCCCTTCACTGAAGTAGCATATATAAATCTGATTATGAAAAGAAAAAGTTATTGATTTGATAACATTGATTCAGCCCCCTCCCCCTCTTAGTATTATTCCCAACATTTATGAGTTGAATAAATGGAGTAACGTCTTTGAAGTAGACATGGTGAATCCAACAGATATGGTTGGTAATGATAAAGAGGAATTTACAAGTATTTATGATGGATATTTTCTTTATGAAGATGAATTGTAGGTTATCACTAAACATAAGTTGATTGATAAATTGTTTTTTTCTTTAGAAGACCAAGTGGTTGATAATATTCCCATAACAGTAGAAACTCATATTGAGATCCGTATTACAATAGCAGAGGCAGAAGAGCATGAAGAGAAATTTGTAGCAGCAGTTAAGGGAACATGCAAGGTAACTTGAAGATGTTGAAATTGATTATGATGCCTAGATAAAACTTATTGAAGAATGGATTGAGAAACCTTTTGAGTTACATGCTTAATGGAGGAGGCTCTAGGAAACTAGAAAAATGATGAATCAATGATTGATTTAGATGGTATAGAAATGGAAAAAATGGTGCATACATATGAAGATGTTCATGGTATTCTGATGCATTGGATCCCAAAGGATATAAGATATTATTATGATCTGATGAGGCAATAAGAAAATGAATAGTGAATAGATGAATGTAAAGTGAAGAACCCACTTATGAATCTAATGAACAATTTGTAAGTATTGAATACAAAACTATGTGTTGAGATCCTGATGGAGAATTGCAAACAGTGAGAAGAAGACCACATCCCAATTGTATCATGTTGTTAAAGAGAAACAAATTAAGGAAGAAGCATCATTATTATTTAACAACAAGAAAGGTTAATATGAAGATATTAAAATCAAATTTTAAGTCTAGTTAAGACTTAGACGAGAAGGGATTATGTTTTTATAAAATACATTTCTCCATTAAGGGGAAAAATAATGGAGAAATCTAGTCAATTCTAGATTAATTAATTATTAGTCACTAGTTGTAGAGCAGTGAAATTGTGTTGTCTTATTTATGATTCAAATCATATTTATTAGGAAGTTGTTCAAACTCCCCAACAAACCTGTAATCCTATATGTGTATGACCTTTCTTGCTAATGAATATAATGTGTGTGGAGTGCAGGCACTCTCCAGGCTGAGCTGGTCTCAACTGAGAGGTGAACATTTCATTTCATATTGGTTCTTCCTTTGATATCAAGATTGCTCTTATCTTTATGATAATAATCATAAATTAATTCAAGCCCAAGTGAGACATCCTTACTTGTGGTGGTCATGTGAGTGAGGACTTTGGTCCCCGAGGTTTTGGGTTCAAGTCCTCCCTCGATGAACAATGTAAACATATGTAAATATTATATGAATCTACAAAAAAATCATAAGTGAATTCAAATTATTATTTTTAAAGGATTAATATTTCACATAAATCATGAGAAATATATATTCTAATTTATAACTACACTCTATAGAACACTTAAATATTAGTAAAACATAATTATGACAAATTTGCATTACATCTAGAGTAACGATAGGTAATGCTCATACGCTAACATGTTATGTCAATACGTTTGTCTATATTTGCAAAAGAAAAGATTGATAGTTTTTAAAGTTTTTTTAATTATAATTATTATGTGTATGATCGAAATTTAATATTAAAAAAAAATGTCAATTTAATGAAATTTATAATTAAATTTATCAAGTTACTTGCATTTTATAAATGAATATTTGTGATTATTCGTGTTGTTAAAAAGTGTTTAACCATGTAACTTGCTTTTATTTATAGTATTTAAATTTTTTCCAACCATATTATTATATATTATCTCTTTTACTTATAAAAATTCATCAATGATCTAACTTAAATAGCTCAACTAATTATTTAACATATATAACTCAACTAATAACTAGCACAACTACATTATTAAATGTTGTTGATATACACATATATGTGTATATCAAACCCTAAGATTAATAAACCCTGTTATTAATATAAAACCATAAAATTATAAAACACTAAGACTAATATTAATATAAAACCCTAAGGTTAAAGTTAAGTGCAAGGCCAATACCTTTCTAGGGAAGTATGTGCAAGTGGATTTGATTTATGAAAAGTGAATGTAACCTAATATACAATGAGAAAGATATGATGAATGAAGCTAGAATAAAATTGAAATGATTAAAAAAAAACTTGATTAATTTTCTATAGAATTGTAAACTAACTATAAGAAACATGGCAAATGTTGGCATTGTATTATTAGAATTGATGTCAACAAGGTCATGGTATTGTTCATCATATGCCTTCTATCAACTTGATGATGTTAGTAGTCCTCTTGATGTGTGATGCAGTGTTGAGCTGGTTGCTTTTGTTGGTTGGCATTGATGTGAACTTGGTTGTGGCATGACTTAGTGGAGGTGATTTGGAGGTTGATTATAGATGGCTTCAAGACATGTTGTGTTTGTTTGTTATAGGTGATGTTGCTACTACTTATGTTGAAGGTGCCTCTATAGGTGTTGGAGGAAGTCGCATGACTTGATGTTGCTGATGCAGATGTTGGAGATGTTGCTACAGGTGTTGGAGATGTTATAATAGGTGTTAGAGATTTTTTGGAGTAGGTTGGTGACCTAGGTGATAGTGTATTTGTTTGTTGGCATCCAAGTCAACCTATTTTGATTTATGATGATGATGGTGATGTGGAAGTGACTTGCGAGTTATTGAAGAGGTTCCAATGGCTTCCAGAGGTCCTACAAAGGCTTGTCTAGATCTGGAAGAAGTTTAGGTAGGATCTGAGGTGATTTGACTAGGTTTCTCCCATCCTCTACCCCAACCACATGATGTGAGTCTTGTGCATGTTGTTGAAAGGCTCCAACTTCATGGATACAAGCCTGTACATGTGATTGTAGCCTAGATCTAGTAGTTTTATGCATGCAGTTGAGAATTTGGCTAAATTTTCTTCAGATTCCTCACCTATCTCAGGTAAATTAAGTGTTCTGGTGATGGTTTGTGTTTGTAAATTTTATGAAAAAGGTCACAAATCCTTAACCATGTTCTAGAAAGTGATTACAATTGAAAATATACTTTATGAAGTGGAGTTAGTGGCTTGATCAAGTTAATGAGATTAATTCAGATCGAATCAGATGTATGAAAATAGTTTATGGAGCTCAATAGTTCTTGGTAATTAT
Organism: Pinus taeda; assembly: GCA_000404065.3. Classification (NCBI taxonomy): domain Eukaryota; kingdom Viridiplantae; phylum Streptophyta; class Pinopsida; order Pinales; family Pinaceae; genus Pinus; species Pinus taeda. Next base: position 13,869 of record APFE030584775.1, read on the forward strand.
TGAGTTTAGCACATTAGTTCATCCATATATTGGGGGAAGATCAATGATAGTGTTGACACCTAATCCTTGTGATTGGGTAAATATATGTAAATAAATAAATGAGAAATATGAATAGTCATCGAGAGATGAACTGAACAGTCTCTCCCTCATGTATATAATAGACCTACCTGATGGAATAGATAATACAAATCAGTTTTTTCTTTGTGGAGTTATTGTCTGGATTGACATCATATCAAAGCCAGCTCCTAAAAATAGTTGTAACTCCCTTTTGCCTACTGCTCCCTGTCCTCTATCCCTGTGGAGCCTGTCTACTGGGCTCTCTGTCCACTGTCTACTATGCTCTCTATCTTCTCTGTCTACTACGCAGTCTACCCACTATTCTCTAAATTCAAAAGTCATTGAGTATAGCAATGTTTGTGATGAACGCTGGGGTGGTGAGCGTGGAACTGTTTGAATAATGCTACAACTGTTTATTTATTCCATGTAAAATACGTTGAATAATGCTACGACTGTTTCTTTTTTCATTTAAAATATGTTGGTTAAGAACGACCTCCCTCCACGCTGGTATAACATCGCTCCAGGTGGCATAATTTCTGCAATTATACATTGTATATTTTATAGCGCTGTTGCAAACTGTCAGAACGAATTGCTGTATATTTTACATATGCTGTTTGATTATGAGGGTCCGTAACCCTTGCTGCATTTAGAACTCCATTTAACATTGCACTGAGATATTTTAAAGACTGATTTTCATGCCTGTTGAAATGGTCATTTCTTTGATCCAGAGGTGAAGTTAGTTTTTTAATTTTTGTGTACAAATGGCGGCAGCGGTGATGAAGGAGTCATTGCGGGAGGAGAATGTCTACATGGCAAAGCTGGCCTAAGCGTTTCGCCTGCGGACAACTGTTGCTACTTTTGGAATCCCTCCACATTCAGAAGTGGGATATACGCTGCCCCCACTTGGGTGATCTCCCTTGAATAACTGGCTACCATCAACGTTATTCCTATGGCTACCATCAACACCAACATACGCTTGATATGCTCCTGTAGAAACTTCCTGAGAATTTAATTTAAGCACACCTGTGTGCTTCATTGTGTGGTAACATGTGCTTCACGTATATCATATTTCTTGGTTCCATTATATGTGAGTTTTTAATGGGCATATATATTACATTATAAAATTACCATTAGACCAATATCTGTATATAACGCTGGATGTGTTTGTATCAAACCTTGGAGCATTTAATACGTTGGATCATGCATGTAATATGTTGAAAGAATTAGTATGTTAACACATTGGAGGCATTTGGAGAAAATACGTTTAGAGAAAATATGTTGCATAAAGGTGTAGCATGTTACCTGCTATCCAAGAAAACTATTGTCCAAGAACACTGTTGTTCTAGTGCATTAACTCAATGACCATGCTTGGTATATGAATATTGTGGAATATGTTATAAGGAATACAATATATTTTGCATGATATATGAATATTGAGAGTTTGCAGTTAATTCCATTTTTTGTAGAGTCATAGAAAATTATTGTTTTGTTACGAATATTTTAATTATTTTGGGGCCTTGTTCAAATTTTTATGATGAATAAGTTTTTTGAAAAAGATAAAGGTTTGGAAAAGAAGACAACTCTTCTTGCACACAGAGAAAATATTCTTGCTCAAGATTCTTCTAGAGGAAGAGGTAGAAGAGACTTCAGAGGCAGGGGGGGCAGAGACTCTCAAGAAGAAAAGGTAGATTTGCACTACAAGCTACCATGGGACAAAATTGAGTAGAAAAGACACCAACATAAAGGTAAAACTGATGATATAGACAAAGGTAAAGCACCTGAATCTGCTCACTATGTTATGGCACAATGTAACATTGGAGTAAATGAAGATTTATTTAATGCTTCACTTGCTTCTTGGAAAAATGACTGGTTGCTTGATTCAGGAGCAACCTGCCACATGACTCATAGAAAAGATTTTTTTGAAGATTTCACTAACAATATTGATGGAGCAGTATACTTTGTAGACCAATCAAAAATCAAGCCATTAGGGCTTGGCACAATCAGGCTTAAACTGTCTAGTCTTCCAGACTTTCTTCTGCATCATGTTCTATATCTCCCACAACTCAAGAGAAACTTGTTGTCCTTGGTCCACATCCACTAGCAAGGTCACTCCATTCATATTTTTTATGGAAAGCTTGAGGTAAGAAAAGCATCTAACCACTCACTTGTCATGAGGGGAATAGAAGAAGGAAGGCTTATCAAGCTGCAAGGAACCTCTGCTCATGCACAACATTTCTCATACAATTCTCGTCATGAAGAAGGTACGCTTCCATCAAGTTTATTATGGCATGCTAGATTTGGACATTTGAACTATGACAGTCTCTGCTTATTGAAGAAAAATGGTGTTGCTGGTTTGCCTACAATTCCTAGGAAACTTAAGCAATGTGATGCTTGCATTCTAGGAAAGCATAGCAAACAATCTTTTCATGATTCACATTGAAGAGCACATAGGAAACATGAACTCATTCATTGAAATTTATGTGGTCCAATGCCTGTTCCTTCTGCAAATGGAAATAAATATATCATGACATTTATTGATGATTACACCAGAATGTGTTGGGTTTATTTATTGAAGAACAAATTTGATGCTTTCCTAACATTCAAGAATTTTTCATAAATGGATTGAAAATGATGCACAATCTCATATTGGGTCTATTCGCACTGATAATGGAAAAGAATATACATCAAATGAATTTGAACAATATCTTCGCCAACATGGGATTAAACATCAAACAACTGTGCCTTATAATACCCAACAGAATGGTGTAGCTGAAAGAATGAATAGCAATCTTAAATATGGTACAATCCATGCTCTTCTTCAAAAATGTAAAGATAATGTTTTGGGCTGATGTTGTTTTATGTGCTGCATATATAAAGAATAGATGTCCATCTAATGCTATAAGAAACAAGACTCCATATGAAATGTGGTATGGACATTTTCCTTCAGTAAAGCATCTCAGGGTCTTTGGTTCCACCTGTTATGCCTTGATACCAAAGGTACATAGAAACAAACTTGGTGCTAGAGTCCTAAGTGTATCTTTCTGGGATATTCAAACACCTCCAAAGCATCCCGTCTTTATGATGAAGTAAATAAAAAGTTTGTTCTATCTAGAGATGTAATTTCTTGAATCATCCAAAACTGACAATGTTGTTGAGCGGCAACTTGATCACTTGGATAGATTCGCAAAAGCAAAATCATTTCAAGAATTTGATAATCAGATTCCACATCTTGAAGGGGGGATTCCTATATTAGATCAACATGTGGAATCTTCTTCTGAAGAACACTCTCCCCCGCATGAAACTCCAACAACGGATGATGCTTTGAGTGATGTGATTGATAGAATTGGAAGACTCAATCTTGATTCAGTCCCAACTCAATCAACAGAGCAGCCTAGACCATCTGAGAAAGGTCCCTCAAAGTGGCTGACAAAGACACTTGAAAGTGTTCATCCTGATGAAGTTGGAAAGACAGGAACCAGAAATTCAAACCGGAAAAATGGAGGTGATGTAGATTACTCTAATTCACCTGTTGATATGGGTGTTTCTTATGATTCTGAATTGAACTTGTCTACATATTTTGAACCAACTTATTTCAAAGAAGCTGCTTCTCATGATGAATGGAAAGAAGCGATGCAAAAGGAGTATGATGCCCTCATAAAGAACGGCACTTGGAAGCTGGTTGATCCTCCATTAGGAACCAAACCAATTGGCTGCAAGTGGGTCTACAAGAAAAAGTATAAAGCTTATGGCTCACTTGACAAGCACAAAGCTAGGCTTGTGGCAAAAGTTTTTGCACAGAAGGAAGGGGTTGATTATGAGGAGACTTTTGCCCCCATAGCAAAATGGGCTACCATCTAGACACTCTTTGCATTAGTAGCTCAGAATGGTTGGAAAGTCCATCAAATGGATGTAAAAACTGCTTTCTTGAATGCAGATCTATAAGAGAATGTTTTTATGTCCCAGCTTGAAGGATTTGCTGTGAAAGGACATGAACATAAAGTATGCAAACTTGTGAAGTCCTTGTATGGCCTTAAACAAGCACCGCTAGCCTGGTATGAAAAACTGACTGAGAATCTTCTGAAACTCAATTTCAAACATTTTGATCTTGATGATGCAAATTTATTTGTCAAGAAAGCTGGCAAAAAAGTTGTATATCTTGTGGTATATGTAGATGATCTTTTGATGACAAGGAACAATGAAAGCTATATTGCATCCATAAAGAAGGAATTGGGGAAAAGTTTTGAAATGACTGATTTGGGCTATGTTCATTACTATCTTAGCATTGAAGTAACTCAACATCCAAAGTCCATATTTATTTCTCAAAAGAAATACATTGGAGATTTGTTGAATAGGTTTGGCATGACAGAATGCAATCCTCTTACTACTCCAATTGAACAAAACTTAAAGCTCACATCTATTGAAGGAAAAGAATTTGAGGATGCAACAAAGTATAGACAGCTTGTAGGAAGTCTCAACTACCTAACTACTACCAGACCAGACATTTCGTTTGATATTGGAATCCTCTCCAGGTTTATGCAAAAGCCTTGTAAGGGACATTGATCTGCTGCAAAAAGAGTTCTAAGGTACTTCAAGGGAAATCAAGAGTTTGGAATCAAGTATACACAGGTGGACGACTTTAGCTTGATTGGATATTCTAATTAAGACTTTGATGGAGACAAAGAAATTGGGGTATCTACTTCAGGATATGTTATGAGTCTTGCATCAGGAGTTGTCTCCTGGAGATCACGCAAACAATCAGTTCCAACAGATTCCACAACAGAAGCAGAATACGTGGCAGCAGTTAAAGCAACAAAAGAAATTATGTGGCTCAGGAAATTCTTGAAGATTTGCAGGTAAAAGAAGTACAATCAACTCCACCCATGATTTACAATACCTCTGCAATAAAATTGGCCAAGAACTCAAAGTTCCATGATCAAACGAAGCACATAAATATTAAATATCATCTGACTCGACATCATGTTGAGGCCAAAACAATCCATCTCTGTCATTGTTCCACAAATGAGCAAATTGTAGACATCTTCACCAAAGCACTTGGAAGATAAAAGCTTGAACGATTCAGAGTGATGCTTGGACTCACCAACATTTCTTCAGATTAAGGGGGGGAATGTTGACACCTAATCCTCATGATTGGGTGAATATAATGTAAATAGATAAATAAATAACATGAAAAGTCAACGGGAGATGAACTGAACAGTCTCTCCCTCATGTATTTAATGAAGACCTACCTGAAGGAATAAACATGAACCAATATTTGGTTGAGGAGTTACTGCCTAGTCTGACATTTTCATTATATATTTTTAAAGGTCTTTAACTAGTAAATTATTCTTTTTAATTAGTTTGAAATTCATTTAACTATTTTGTGAGTTAGTAATTAATTGGAAGTCTTATTGTGATGGTGATTTTTGGAAGTCTTATTATGATGGTGATTTTTATATTTTATCTTGTTCTTTCTTTTCTTTTCCTTTTTTTTTCAATTCTTTTTTTACATTTTTTTAATGCAAATTTTGTATTATTTTTTATATTTTCTAATTTATTTTTCTACATTATTTTTTTTCAAATGCCATTTTTGTATTTTAGCATTGTCTTTACCTATTTTCAACTCAACCATCACTACTTAGGTCATTTTCTTTCAATTGTATTGGCTTTTAATTGTGACACTTTTTCTTTTTTTCTATGTTTTCTTTTTCCCTTTTTAATTTAGATGGTGGTAATAAAACTTCCACCCTCTCCACCAATAAAAGTATATATAAATCAATTTAATATATATCCAAAAAATATTCACCTAAAGTTTTATTAACATAAATAGGTTCTTATTTATAGTCAAAGTATAATTAATACAAAGCCATTAAAACAATTATAAATTACCATATAGCCTTTATTTAAATAACTAATACAAAGACATTAAAACAATTATAAATTACCGTACAACCTTTATTTAAATAAAACATGTATAATTCCTATGGATGTAGCTCAATTGACTATAGTCATGATATTAAGCATTGTGTGAACTAAGAGACCCAATGTTCAAATCCTTAGGGGTAGCTTAATCTATAGAGAGGTGACTGATTTCTTAATTACGAAATAAAAAATAGAAAAACTAAACTAAAATATATTCTCATTTTTAAAACATTCTCACCTAAAAATTATATATAACATGTTATGAATAAATCTACAATACCATGAACGTAATTCTATGAGAATAATTAACACAACTATATAAATTAAATGGGCGATAAGCCTTGACAAGCATCAATTTACTATATGCTTCATGATACATTATACATCTCATCCATCCATATATATATTATATATATATACAAATATAACTAAAAATAAATTCTCATGTTTAAAAGATTCTCAACTAAAAATTATATATAACATGTTAGGAATAAATCTACAATATCATAAACATAATGTTATGAGAATAATTAAAGCAACCATATAAATTAAATGGATGATAAGCTTTAATAAGCATCAATCTACTACATTATACATCTCTCTCTCTCTCTCTCACACACACACACACACACACACACACACACACACACACATATATATATATATATAACTGCTTGAATTTTTTATTTTTATTATAAAAAGTAATGTATGTGTTACACATATATACATCTAAAAAGACCATGTACAAGAAAAACATAGAAAATAACATTAAAAAATAAGAGTTAAATGACACATATCAACATGACATTTTTTTAATTAAATTGAAAAGCAAAAATGACGAAATTACTTTCGAGATAGATCTTAACTCTCTATCTTGCCTACTACTAAGAATATTCCAATGAAAGTTAAATCCCTACCATCTACTTAATAATTATTGATAATTAAATTAAAATTCTCAAAACTTTATTCCAAAATAGACACATTTATCAAAGTAATTATATTTGAACAATAACCATATAAACTTAAGAAGCCCTAATAGATAACTACTATAATATCATATACACTTCGATATTGTTGAATAAAGTTAATTGCAAAAAATTATTACTTTAAAATAAATCCAAACATCATAAATTTTTATAACAAATTGGAAAAATTAAAAAAAATTAGAATGAAAAAAAAAAATGAAAAGAAAAGAATGCTTGACGTTTTAATTACCTCTCAGCTCTCCTATATCTTCTTGTAACTTGTCAATAAAAAAATTACAAATATTTATGATCAATACGACAGAATGCAAACAAATATTACGTGTAAATTATGGATGGGCACTAAACTAAAGGGTTGCATTATAAGAAATTATCGTTGAAATAAAGATTCAGAACTGAGAGGTTGCATTGTAAAAAAGGGTCAAAATAAAGATTGAGAAACCATTCAAATGTTGGTTTTTCATTCAAGTTTCTAAGGTAAAATTCAAGTGCAATTCTATGTTTATTGCTGGGATTCTCATGTGACATAAATGATTTACTTTCCTGTTACATCATGGTTGTTGATATTAAGAGTCAATCAATGTCCCTTAAGCCACTTCAACTCATTTCCTTCGCCAAAATAGTTAATTAATTCCCCTTCAATTTGAGATTACGTGCTAAAATCAATGGAAAACTCTAGGAAAATTAAAATACTTTGACAATTGTTTTAATAATTAACATTCTAATGAGTTCATAATGAATGCAATTTCAAAGATCATTATGCCCAATTTTCCTTTTATCACTAAAATGAGGAGTTTGGAAGTGCATCTTTGATACCTTTTACTTAGAAATAATTCTCATTTAAGCATTTGAGGTGAATATTAATAAAACATTTTGGTCGGTGCAAGTTAATATTTTCTTCTCATGACATATTAGTTGCAATAGAAATCTAGAAAAGCATGAATTTGTGGCCGAGGGGTTCTGGAAAAGCATGAATTTGTGGCCCAGGGGAATTATTAGAGGTGGATACAACTTATTAGAATATAATGTAAAAAAATGAAATTGAATAAGTTTTCCAGATACATAATTTTTTATTTTATTTTTTAATAAGAAAGTTATATAACTTAAAAAAATTTAAGCTCTTCTAACATTGGTATGTTATTATGACATTGATTTTATATCAAAATGATGAAATTTCTTTGAAACAAATTTTTACAATTGAAGGCAACAATAAATCCATGTGTATTTATTTTCCTATTCTTTTAAGTAGAGAGAGAGCCTTAAAATAAGTAGTTTTGACATTAAGACCATGTTTAAGGGTTTTAATGCAATTAATAACTTTTTCCTAGTGTTTAGATTTCCATTTGTACATCATACAATTTATTTTTTTAGATAAGTCAAGCACTAGAAAGTTACCATAAAAATAAAGAAACGATGCAATTTACACTAATAATAAGCCTACAAATAAAAATATATATATATATATAATATATATAATATATATAAATATAATAATATATAAAAGTGTGTAAGGTTCTATCATCCATGATTATGTGGATCATATTAAAATCATGGTTGAAAATGAAGATTTTATATATGCAACTAGAACTACTAGGTTTGTCATTCCAAAGCTAAAATTAAAGCAATTAATGCATTCAACACATAAAGGAAAATGAGTCATCTCACTAGTTTTTTTTTAATTTATAAGAACATGCAAGCATTACTATCACATATATTCATATCTTTTCAATATTTCCATCACCTTTAGCATAAGGCCTATTTTAGGACAAAGGTTAAGCATTTGAACTTTTTCTCTCTTGGGAATATTCCTATTAGGGTTATCCTATTTGTGCAAACCTAGTTAATGGTGTCCAAAATACAACTTGTGGGTCAAAGACCCCATAGAGGGGGCCATGTGTTATAGTTGGAGGCATTGTTCACAACACTTAAGGCCCATAAGGATTTGTTTCTTTTGTAAGGAACTTGTTTCCATTTTCAACCATGGTCTAGGACATTAGGCATAATACTAATGCCAAAAACCAATTGTTGGAATCCATATCCCATACCATACTTAGAGGAATCATATTTTTCTACGATGACTCATTCAAGCCTTTTGAGCTAGAGAATATTCAACATTATCTTGAGGCACTTATTTTTCTTGTTGACAATGGTCAAGGCCCTTAATGTGAAAAGCCTCAATGGTATCCGCATGCAACCTTAATTCCAAAAACTCATATAGAGAGTTTCATTCTTGGTTTTGTAGGTGTTGTTTAAGGAAATTGAGACCAAGAAGTAGTGACTAGGGATTATGGCCCCAGTTTTCTCCTCTCCTAACCATATCATTAAATATCTAGAGGACCTTGATTTATGAATAAATCCCCTTGCTGCCTCCTAATCATGTTTGTACTTTGAAGACCATTTCTAGTCGATAAAGTTTATTCATGGCTTTCATATTCCACTTGTATATTGAAGAAACATGACCATGGCCTAAGTAATAATTCATGGTATGGGCCATATATAGATCCATATCTATGCCATAGGTTTTGTTTTAATCATGACACTTATGTCCCTTAGGTAGTCCATAGATATTGTACTATGGTCTTGTTTGGTTTTTCAATAATGGGATTAATATCACAGTTGTAGAAGCTTTGTAGTTAGTATGCATCATTCATGGAAATTAAGCTTAACTAGTGTCATTTTGAGTGTAAGTCCCATTATTTTTCTACTATGACCTTGGCTATACCTCTAGACAAATTCTTAGCTCATAAGTAACCTAGTGTTGGCACCCAAAGCTCCCTTGGAGGTGGTAGATAACTAAGGGAGATTAGTTGTAGAGGTTTGATTACTTCTCCATGGCACTTGATCCTAGTAAGAAAAGTGTTATGAAACAATAATACAAATAGCATAATGAATGTGAGAAAATAATGAATTTGAAGCCTCTTTTATGGGGAAACCTCATTTTACAATAAAACAAATGTAAAAGAAGAGAATGTTTCTAAAAATAGGTCTCCTTGGTATATATAAGAGAAAATATACACTTATAATTAAATGGTATTTTAAACAACACTAATGTAACAACAAAAGATTAAAAACTCAATATCTAAGACTTTATCTAGGGATTAAGATGGGATTTTATTCTTATAATGGAGATTTATCTAGGGCTTATGTCCCCTTGAATTTTTTACTTTTTTTTATTGTCAATACTTGATTAGTTGTGGATGTTTTTGCATGAGAAATTAATCTTTCCATGCCATCTCTTCTATTGGAAGGTTCTTCAACTTGATGAGGTACTCAATAGTTTAATGGTTTATAACTACCTGAACATTGTTTCAAGGATCGTTTCTAAATCTAAAATGATTGTCCCTTCTTCATTAATCTTTGGGAAACTAATTTAAAATAGGATTTTGTCCCCTATTACCTTCCTAATAAATAAAAATGGAATACTAAATGTACATGTGAACATGGAGGTAACTCCAATTTGCATGACAAACATCCAATCTTCGAAAACACTTTATAGGGATTATAGTACTTGGGTACTTATTTATTGTTCTTATTTTATTTCTTGAAGAATATAAGTTTTTATGATTGTTTTATCCTTATATATACTCAACCCATTACTTCAAATTTCATTTTGTTACAACATTAACATGTTTGATGGTTCAACTTATTTTGTGTTCTAACTAATTTTTCCTTAAATAGGTTGAGAACCTCTTGTTGGTAATTTATGTGGTCCTCCAATAATTGAACCTTATCTTTCACTATGAAAGGAAATGTGACGGGTGGAGAATGATATCCATAAGGTGAAATAAATGGGGATGTTTCTTATGGAGTATGAAAGGATGTGTTGTATCACCATTCTACTAAACAAAACCATTTGATTTATTGTGTATGTTTATCAAGTAAAATGTAATAAACATAACCATATAAAATTTTGTTCACAATATTATTTCTCTCATCACATCAAATATGATAAGAGGAACAATGGTCCAATTGAATAGCCAAACATGAAAAAAATTAGTCCATAAATTACCAATGAAGGATCTCTATCACTTACAACCCACCATTGCCATGATAATATTGTTTCTTTTGGACTCAGGTATATCTCTAATAAAATCCATTGGGATATCTTCCCAACATTCATTTGGTATCACTAATGGTTATAGGAGACTTAGGGACTTGATTATATCTCTCTTATTCCTTTGGAAAACCAATCATGTAGTGACAAAAATTTGAACATTAGTTTTAAGACCTTCCCCAGAAAAATCCTTCTTGATCATATGGTAAGTTGTTAGGAAACTTGAATGTCCTCCTATAGAAGAAGTGTGTAATTCCAAAAGGACCTACTAGATTTAAAATTGGGAATTACATAAAATACAATTTATCATAATACCAAAATAACACGCTTAATAAAATATATAAACTTCCATGGATATTCCATTTGAACAGTTGTCACAATAGATCAAATAATATTACTGAAATCTTCTATTAATTTTTCCTTAGATTCCATATACTTTAATTACATAATTTTATATGTAATTAATTAAATTAGATAAAAAACAGGAAATACAAAAAAAAAAATACATACACCATTCATAATAGATTATTTTTTTTCCTAGAAAACACTTACAGAACAAAAACCAGTTAGAAGGTGAGGATGCTCTAGTTGCTTCTATTTGGTATGGGAAATGTCCAAGTACAAAGAAATGATACTCTTTATGGAGTGACCTGAGAGATATGGCATGTGTGGCTACTATAAAATCCTAATCCAGTTTTTAGTCTCTCTTACTTCTCACTCTTAATACAAAGAATGGAACCCCTACTCCTTCTAGTGGCCCAATGTATAGCATAGCCTTATACCCAACTACAGGTAAGGTTTAACTCCCTTAACTCTCAACGAGTTGTAATTTTGAAGCTTATAAAGACTCCTTAAATGTACTCATGTGGAAAACCCCATATGCATGAGTAACATGGGATAATGTGGCATCCAGTCATTCCATGGGGGTAAACATGGTATGTCAACTTGTGGAAGGAATAACTTTTGCATATGAACTCTGTTTGACATGGTTATTGCACCATTTGAAAGGTCATTTAGTGTAGAAAAACATGAATGGTTTGGAACAAGTAATAGTTTTTAACTAAAAAAAACAAATTTGAGGCCTCAAAATTACTCTGAAAGGTTTTAGAGCCTAATTCTCCTGATTGGGACCTACTAGTAAAAATGACCCTGCAAACTAATTCCTCTATTTTTCCACTTTGAAAGACTCAATATAGATGAAGAATGATATAATGATCTAATTTGGATCATACCTACCCATTTTTGGAGGCTTTTTCTCCCAAAATATTTCTTAAATGAGGTGAGGAAATTTTCCCTCTACCTTCTTCCTAAAATACCATTTTTATTTTCCTATAATTTTCCTTTCTTCCTAATCTTCCAAAGGTTATATGACCCCTACATTGTACTTATAGAATTCTTCGACAAAATTGTGTCCTTTTATGGCTCTTCATGAGCATTTTGTGCTAATGCTACTATGGAAGGTAGGACCCACCCCTCCTCCTAATCCAACATAGAACCATGGCGGCCTATTCAGCCAGATATGATGCAAGAGCCTAATTCTCAATTTCAAGGTTATGCATATCCACCTCAAAGTAATTGGAACACACCTTTTCCTTGGCAACATTGGCCATCTCAACCCCAAAACCAATCTTGGCAATAAGGTTGGCAAGGGACTTATGGGAGCCATTCACAATATCCTCAATATTT
>APFE030584783.1:0-12225 GCA_000404065.3 Pinus taeda
TTTACTTTTTTTTTTTAATTTGTTAAATCGTTTATAATTTGAAAGTTAGATATAATTTGTAATTTTGTTGAGCTAACTCATTACACTCTTATGTGTTTTGCAGCACAATGGTGGGAGGCCTTTGGTGGCCATTGTCCTGAATTGCAAAGGTTTGTAATTCGTATTTTGAGTCAAACTTGCAGTGCATCTAGGTGTGAGCGCAATTGGTCTGCCTTTGAGAGGATTCACACAAAGAAGAGAAATCGTTTGGATCAAAAACAGTTAAATGATCTAGTTTATGTCCAATACAACCTTCGGCTCAGACGAAACCATTTGCTGAACAAAAGCCCTGATTCAGATCCCATTGTCTTGGAAGACATTGATCCAACATCAGATTGGGTAGTGGAGAGTCGTCCAGCAGAGTTTGATCCTGATGAGGATCTTGATTTATATTTAGATATGGAGACATTAGTTGAAATTGAACATGTTGTTCAACTTCAGCCTGTTCAGTTGAATGCAGATCCCAATCCACCAGCCTCAGTCTCACAGCCAGCAAGGACTCCAGTTGTAGGTGCTTCCTCTGCTTAGCCACGACAGAAGCGCAGTCGCATATCTACTCTATCTCAGCTTGCATCTGCTGCTGCAGTTGCACAGCCTGCTAGTGGTACCATTTCTACAGTTGCAGTTGGAGATGATGATGATGATGAGGAGCCATGGGGCCCCCTGTCTGACTCTGATGATGATGATCCAAAGATTGATCGACATGATCTTGGCTCCTCTGGCAGTAGCTACTAGCCAGTAGTACTAGTACTGGAGTCTGGTCACCGTCACAGTTTACTTTTGTTATAGAGGCCATTTATAGCCTCCTTGGTTATATGTTTTTTGTTTTGAGTCTTTGATCATGTATGACAATTGACTATGTATTGCCATTGGGTACCATTTTGATATAATGGATTGGTTCATGAGCCTATTTTGATCATATGTTGTCTTCCATCTATATTATAATGCTGTGTGTTTGGAAACATGAATGAAAATCTTTAAAATTATGTTCTTTTATAGAAAAAAAATATATATTTAACGTATTTTTTACAACGACCGAGTCATTGAAATTGAGCCGGCCGAGTCATTACCGTTTCGGAGTCGGAGTCGGAGTTTTAAAACTATGGTGTCAGCTTCCAGCCTGACAAAATAACATGATTTTTAAATAATTTGACAGAAGAACATAAAGAAATTCTTGGTAATTAAGTAGGAAAATATGGATGCGTGTAGAAGACTTCTACAACCAAACAAAACACACTCGAGAGATGAGAGATGACAGGAGGCAACAATTTAAAGATGTAGAGGAGCTATCTCAAACAGTCTGTCTAATAAACTAATCTCTTTAAATGGTTATAACTTTGCGGAGGATTTCAAAGAGATTGATACTCAATCTATTCTTACCCAGAATCTCCTATGTTACTTTGAACATGTGCAGAAATAAGATATGAAAACACTAGAAAAACATACATGAAACACAAGTTATGTCGTGAACTAGAGCTGGAAGGCTTCAATTAAGAATTTTGTAATCAAAGTTTTACAAAGCTGAAAAGTTTTGGCATCAAAAGCCAACCATTGTTTATTACAAATAAAACAATATATAGATTAACTCTCTCCCAAAATTTTACAATAATTCTGGAATAACATCCTGAATAATAACTAAAAATAAAATAATATCTTTAATTTATCCGCTGGAAAATTTGAATTGCGCATTAGAATCTGGAATTGGTTCACTGAATGATGGAAATCTGCAAAATAATCCTCAATCTATTGGTCTTCTGCTGCTATGTGTCTCAGACTAATGATTTGGATTATTTTCAAATCTAAGAATGCCATATGTGAAATTCGATCTTAAATTGTTTTCCTATGCACACTTATGTTCTTTAACTTCCAATTATTTTTCCTTTTAAATTTGGGATTGTTGAACTCACTTGTTAAAGATTTTCAAACTTTCCTTAAGTTCTGAAATGATGAAATTTCCACTAGTAAATTTGCTTCATCTTCCAATCCTCTGAGCCTCTTCAAGGACACATTTTCCGATCTATTTCTATGTGACAGTGTTCCATTATATGTTATGGACCATTCTATATGCCTTGATTTTCTTGTCATTTCTCCATTTGTGTGGTAAAAGAGGTTTGTCTGTTGCTTCCGAGTTGAATTTTGCAAGTGTCTAAAACCTCCGTAGATGTGACAGGATCCTGATCAGGTCCTCCAGCTTCTGTTATTTATGTTTCATGCTCTTCATCTAGATCATCCAAATATTCCTCTGGAGGCCTTTCAAGATTAATAGTTCTTCTTATCTTTTTCTTGATGGTCGTTGAATTGATCACATTTTATCACTCTCCCACGAAGGACTCTGGCTTCTATTATGTCCAATATTCTCTATTGCAAGACTAGAATGTGAAAAAGACTCAGTGTTGTAATGGGAATGGTGTGGCTTTCTCCCAGATTATGCGAAGAAGCTCCACGTCCAAACTCAAAAACGACCCTCTAATTTCTAAGCCTTTTGATGTTTCATTTTGAGGTGGAACAACACTTGTTGGGAATTCAGACAACTTAGGTGGAATACATGAAATATTCATAATTTCATGCATTGCAGATCTCTGCACGTTGTAGAGCTTGTGCAGTGCTTGAACTTGCTCTTTAAAAATCTCTTCCTGCCCTAGCATTGTTTTTATGATTTGTTCCACTTTCTCCTCGGAGAGAGTCTCCAACAAATGTTGCACATGAAAAACATGCATAATTTTGCTAGAAACTTTATCAGTGTTTCTCTGTGAGGTGGTTGGATTAGTGGATGATGGATCTGTACTGGTCCTTTCATTCGTTTTGCTTGTAACAAAAACCTCTGATTTTCCTGCCTTGTAGATGACATTTCTTAGACCACACCACCAGGAAGTCTCACTACCAGTCGACCACTACAACAATTTAACATAGTAGTAACAAAAATCTACCAATATAATATCTGAACAATTTCAGATAAAAGCAACATGGATGGCCATAAGACATGGCCAAGAGAAGTCAATAAGTAGCCATGGTTATACATAACCTGTATTATTCAATGTCCAATTATGGTGTTCGCAAACCTCACTAAGTTCCCTTGACAAATGGCCACAGATTTATCACCACCCATAAAATGCAACAATATTCTGCAAATAGCTTATTTCTGTATATATGATATCTGCCTGCCATAAAAATTACAGACCCAGAAACAATGGATGCCAAGTTTATAAATAACATTGTTATTCGTATAGTGAATAATGCAGAGGAATCAAATGTGAAGTCACTCTCACAAGAATCATCCTTGTCATCAATTCCCTTGGGGCTAACCACAAAAAATGTCTCAGAAACCCTTAGTAACTTCCTCAAAAAGTCGAATGTGGCCAATAAAAATGGAGATAAACACTGGATCAACCACATCCTTTGGTTATTCCACCATTCCCTTACAGAACCGCCAATGCGAAGAAATTCGAACAGCTTAAAGCCATAGATTGAAATGAACAGTGCAACTGCAATTGCGAAGGTAGGATTCGAAATCCCAGGCAAGAATGATTTGCCACTTAATAGACTTAAAAGTGGCAATATTGCATAAAAGAACGTTGCCACTGACAGGAATCCCCATAGAGTGAAATAAGCATACACCGTCCTCTGGCGTACCATGATATTCCAGAAAGGGGCATAATTTGCTTAGAAAAAATTTCAAGCACCCCAGTAACCCATCTCCTGATTTGCACAAGACTGTCTAGACCATTTACTGGTGCAGTTTCCAAGAAGGTTGGTTGCTCAGGTATGCAGAATACAAAATGTAATTTTTTGTTAATAGGTGTTTTGCAGAAAACGTCACTGAACATATACCCTACAGGAAACTAGCAAAATCTCTCTATTTGCTCACAATTTTCGCAAAAATATTCGCCCTAAACTCAATTGGGACCATCCTGCAAAAATCCCACATCTCGGAATTTAGAAATTCATCTTCGTTTGCCCACGAAATGAGCCCGAAAATCACATACTGAAAACACTGCAATTATTTTTTTTTGGTCAAATCTAACATTCATGCATATCTGCGTATTCCTCATGAAATCCTTTAGCTTCCAAATCCTATAACATATAATGTGTCGAGGTCTGTTGTGGAAGGAACTTTTCAAGAGAATCATCAGGTAAGAAGGTACTTGAACCAATTACTACCAAACTTAACACATATATCACCTCTGTAGAATTGCCTCGTCCTCAAAACGAGAATGACCGAAAACAGAGCCCCAAATAAGGTTACAAGAATCATAATAATAAACGATAGTTGAAAGCATTCATGCCCAATGCAAGTAAGCTCGTTTTGAGATGGTGCAGGGGCAGCAGCTGTGGAGGATCTCACAACTCCTCCAAAATTATAGAGAGTAGCATGATACTTGAGATAAAATAGCTCCGAGATGACAGCGTATGATGTCGGCCATTGAGCACCAAAGCACAACCCAATGATAATGGATGCTACATACAATGAACAAGCACTTGAGGAATTGTAAAATCGTCTCTTCTTCATTTCCTTTTGAGAGAGCGGTGTTTTCTCATGATCTGTAGCTTCAATTTCGAGGATCTCAGTGGAAACCCGAGAAGATTGCTGCTTCATTTTATCAATCTATGTTTTAATGATCACACCAGAGGAAGCAAAAGGAAAATTATGATGATGGCAACTACAATTCTGTAGCCTGCCAGGGAGAATTTCTTTGCTACATTCTAGACCACAATGAAAACCATAAGAAAACTAGTCAGTCCCAGAGCTATATATAGAAAAGGAAGAACTAATTCATCTCATTCTTCTCATTTGTCTCCTTGGTGGGACGCACTAAAAACATGACAATTAGAGAAACTGTTGTAGGCAACCACCCAAGGAGCATAATTATGCATGTTGAGCCACTTGCACTATTCCCACATTTCATATTCTACAGTTGTTGAATCAGTACATGGAACAAGAACACCCACTAGAGTGAAATGATCAGGTTCTATACCAGATTCCTTAAACCCTGATTCGCATATTTAACCTCTGCGTTATCCCTGAAATCATAAGTGGATTTTGGAGGGTGTCCATAATAGTAAGTGGTTTTCAACCCGAGGGGGACCAAAATGCTCCAAATGATGCCACATGATCACAGGTGGTTTTATGAAACAACTTTCTTCGGACCCCCCAGTTGTTAAAGGTCGGATGACCTTGGGGGATCCGAAAGGAAATGAAAACTGTTGATTTCGTAGTGACAATCTCCACCATTAAAACTACCTGGACATTAACCTTGCCCTTCCTTATCTCAATGCTTGTTATATTTGTCTTTGACTTAGCCATTTCATCACAAAGGAAAAATACCTTGAAGGTTCCTCCCGTGCTTTGATGTCAAACTTAACTAGCATTTGCACCAGATGTTGCAAAGAAAACGCCGTACGGCGGTAGAAAAGGAACTAGTTGCTTGAAGTGTCATGTAAAATCGATGCAATCTCTGCACAGTATTATAACGTTTCAAAATGATATATTTACAATGTCCAAGATCATTTGTAAATTATTTACAATTTAAGGTTCTTCTTTTCATTAAATGACATCGGGTGCTTGCATTTTTTAACCTTCATTTTCTGCTCACTTAGTAAATCTAAGAGGAGCAGAATTTGGAGTTTGCACCTTTGGTTTATTTCTTGTTTCTATAATTTTGTTACTGCACTGTTGCTTCTGGGTTGGAATACGCTGAACATCCCTAGTTAATTTTCTATAAACTTCTTCCCCATCCAACTTGTGCTCAATAATTTTCCATTTTCCCTCAAAGAATTGACTCATATTAACTGCCATATAATGAACATCATTACCAGGAGGATTATATTCCATTGCATAGGAAAAAATCAATCTTACATCTTGAGCAAATTCCATTGGGGTGGAATAGAGATCCTCATCCAACTTACTTTGTATAGTGCCCAAATCCATGGGTTAAGTGATAATCTGAAAATAGTCAGGGATGTTTAATTTAACTGGATCAACAGGCTCATTGAATACCCAGGCAAATTTATATGTCCTGAGCTTCTTCAGAGTATCAACACACTAGTTCATCTACTCAGCAACTGTTTTTATTTGGACAGGATCCGTTTCAGCCTCTTCACGTCTTTTGATTCAAATCTTCCAAGAAGTCCAGGCTTTACACATATAGCACCAACTTTAGACTTCTGTGCCTTCTTATCATTACCAGAAACATACTCAGAATAGTTTACCAAGAGAACGTAAGATAACATTATTTCCATCACTCACAAATGATGATTGTCTGCAAAAACCACTATCTTTTTGACATAATACTGAATCCTGAACTACACCCAACCTAATGAATGCTTTTCCAGGATTGCCACCTACGCAACTATTCACCAACCTTGAAATATGTCCATCACTAACAGTTGGAACACTGCGAGACGAAGTAAGCTGTATTTCTTCAATTCTGTGTGCAACGGATCTCACCTGGTCCAGTTCCAACTTAAGTTTCTTTCTCAGCTCCATTTTTTCACTCCTTCACATCTTGAAACTACAATAACATAAGTGGGAACTCCAAGAGAATCCATTTTCTGGCCTGCAGAATTAAGATTTATAGACTTTCTCTTGAGGGAACAGGAATCCTCCGAGGCAACCTCAGAATCAAACCTGGCAGAATCTCCAAAGCTTTCATATTTTACATATTGAACCTTCTGCCTCCTTCCATCTGAATCCCCTGTTACCTCCAATGCATAAGGGTAATTGAAAAGTTTTGTAGATGTTCTATGCTAAGAGCAATTTCACTTTTCTCACAGCAATCATACAAGTAGTTAAGCAAAATGCAGATAGAACATATAAGCAGATCTTACAGAAGACAAATCAGAAACAGGAAAAATGTGTGTGTTCGTTTCGGCGGTCAACAAGATGCTTCAACCAGCAAAGTCTCCTTTGGTCAGCCAGCCTAGCATGTGTCACAACAACCCTCCAACCAGTAAATGAGTCAACCCAAGTCAATTCTACAAAAGTCAACGGTGTCCTGAAAAGTCAACCCAAGGGCAGCAAGCTAAAAGTCAATGCAGCAGCAAAACGATCAACCCTTTGACCTTGATTTTTGTGCCAGGTAGTACGGCCTTCAAAAATCGAACCTTCCACAAGTTTTCAGCTTGATTGGACCAAGCGTTGACCAAAGTCAACACTGGTCAAACTTCTGCGAAACCCTAGCAACAAAAAATCGTACTACAGCTCAGCCGTACAGTCTGTCCTCTTCGTCCTTCCCACGTGTGGCTGAAATTCGTCCTCCAGGTAGCTCGTACTCTTTAGGATGAGAGAGGAAGATGTGAGTTGTGTTGTGATGAAATTCTCTCCAACTTTTCCTGTATTTATATCCATCAATGAGGGTGTGTGACACATCTGTTGGGCATGTGAGCCTACATTACAAAACTGGCCGACCTTGCACATATAATTTATTAAGAATAATAAATTCAAAATATAAGTTCTGCTCATCGGATTAAGACTATTTTTATATGGATTTGACACCTCTCAGAAAGAGGAATCCAACAAAAATATTAGCATCTTAATCTGAGCATCAGAACATGGAGTTTGGACCTAGTTGTCCAAATTTAACACTCCCTCTCAACTAGGGAGAACTCCATCTATTAGTGCAATCAACATCGAGAGTCATCCCGCCGAAACTTGCTTTGCTGGCTTCTTTATTTCAGAACAGAAGTGGGTCAGTCACAAAGACATCATCCCCCGACTGACATAATCAGTCCAGAGGTCCCAGACCTCACAAATCTTGATCCCAGATCAAGTGGTTGGACCATGCCATCCTAGATAGAGAGTACGGCAATCTCTGATGCGTCCATCAGTCTTGCTAATAGTATCTAGCTTTTCCACACCTCATTGGCCAAATGAGAGGTACTTCCCATGAGCCCTGAACTCAATGAGTAGGATGCATACAGGGCACAGATAAATGAGTGGCGAACCAGCTCAATAATCACAAGGGTGGGGCAGAAGCATTATGAGTGCTTATAGCTCCGAGAAGCTATCCCCAAAGCCCCCAGAGCTCCCAGAGCTCATCGTCCAACAGGACCCACATCATAGGGTCTTTCCACGACACCAAGACTCTCACGGAAGGTTAGGAACTTGACCTTCCCCAGGGGCTTAGTGAGAATATCCGCGCCCTGCTCATCAGTTCCTATATGATCGAGCCTTACGGCGCCTCGCTGTACCATATCCCGGATAAAGTGGTACCTGATATCAATATGCTTGGATCGGTCGTGGAACACAGGATTCTCAGTCATACGAATCCCACTCTGATTATCACAGAGTATCACAGTGGTATCTAGCACATGTCCAAACAGCTCACTAAAGAGCTTCCTCAACCAAACTGCTCCACAACAGGCCATACTAGCAGCAATGTATTCGGCCTCCGCGGTGCTCAAAGCCACCGACTTCTGCTTCCTGCTCATCCATGAGATCGAAGCAGAACCAAGATTGAAACAGCATCCAGATGTGCTCTTACGATCCACCACACTACTAGCCCAATCGGCATCAGTATATCCACGGAGTATCACACTCCCGGCAGTGTATCTCAGCCCATGGTTTATCGTGCCCCGAAGATATCTCAAAAGATTCTTGGCACCAACCCAGTGAAAATGATGAGGCTCAACCATCTGTTGACTCAAAGTATTCACTGCAAAACATATGTCCGGACAGGTGTTCACTAAGAACATCAAAGCTCCTATGAGTTGACGATACTCAGTAGGATTGGCCAAGATAGGCCCTGCAGCGCTGCCACTCAACTTCTTAAAGTTGAGTTCCATTGGTGTCGACACGGACTTACAGTCCACCATCCCAAATCTTCCAGAAGCTTCACAATATATTTTCCTTGAGAAAGGAAAATCTCTCCAGGTCTCTGCCAGACCTCCAGGCCTAGGAAATAGTGCATCAGTCCTAGGTCTTTCATCTCGAAATCAGCAACAAGCTCCCTCTTACATTGATGAATGAGAGGGTCATCACCTGTCAGGAAGAGGTCGTCCACATACAGCACTAGAATGAGAGGCTTTCCTTCCACAACCTTGAAGTAAAGGTTTGAATCAGCATTGCTTCGAGTGAAGCCCAGCTTCATCAAGTAACTATCCATCCTCTCATACCAAGCTCTGGGTGCTTGCTTTAACCCATAGAGGGCTTTCTTCAACCTGCAGACATAAGTGTCTCGATCTTGGACTTCAAATCCCAGAGGTTGTTCTACATACACCTCTTCCTTTATTGCACCATGCAGAAAAGCGGTCTTGACATCCATCTGATGAAGACTCCATCCTTGCGTAGCAGCAAGGGCTATGATGGATCGGATGGTGGTATATCGTGCCACAGGTGCAAATATATCGTCATAGTCAATTCCTTCCTTTTGAGAGAAGCCACGGGCAACAAATCTTGCCTTAAACTTTTCAGCACTCCCATCAGATCCATGTTTAATCTTGTAGAGCCATTTAGCGGTGACAACAGATTTGTCCTTCGGTCTCGGGACCACATCCCAGACATCATTCTTCATAATAGCCTCATATTCTTCATGCATAGCATCCTTCCAGACTTGATGCTTGATGGCTTCCTCAAAAGATCCAGGTTCAGATTGTACAATAGTACTCATGGCAGCTAGATACCCTTGGTATCTACACGGCTTCTTGCTTTCTCGGAATGTCCCCCTTGGGGCAGCATGACCCTCAGCATCTTCGAGGGTGTCCCTGAGCCATGATGGCCTCTTTCCTAGAGAAGGGGAAGGATCAATAGGGTCCATTGGCCCTTCAACATCAGGCATAGTCTCATCCTGGGGTTCTTCCAGATTTCCAGGTCTTTCTTCATGATTTTCTTCAGATCTAGGAAGATCTACTACTTTCTTCAGGGAAGCATCTTCGTCAAAAGTGACATCATGGCTTTCCCTTTGACCAGGTACATAGACTCTATATGCCTTAGAAGTCTCACTGTAGCCCACAAACATTCCTTTCTTCCCAGTAGCATCCAGCTTACTTCTCTTTTCTTTCGGCACATGAAAATAGACAGGACATCCAAAAATTCTAAAATGTGAGACATCAGGTTTCTTACCAGAGAAAACCTCTTCGGGAGTTTTGGAGTCCAAAGCGGAATGAGGGCATCGGTTTTGAATGTACACAGCAGTATTTGCAGCTTCTCCCCACAGAAACTTTGGTAGACCCTGGTTACATAGCATGGCACGAGCAGCTTCCACAATAGTCCTATTCTTGCGTTCAACAACACCATTCTGCTCAGGAGTATAAGCAGTGGTAGTCTCCCTCTTAATGCCAGCTTCTCTGCAAAATTCTTTGAACTCATTTGACTCATATTCAATGCCATTGTCAGTCCTCAAAATCTTGATCTTCTTTCCGGTCATATTTTCCACCAAGGCTTTGAAGGTACGGAACCACATGAAAGCCTCATCCTTCTTCTTCAAGAAGTATATCCAGGTTTTGCGAGAGAAGTCATCAGTAAATGTCATATAGTAAGAACATCCCCCCAGGGATGTTACAGGAAACATACCGGAAAGATCAGAATGGACCAGTTGCAATATCTCAGATGTCTTTGTGACACTTGAGGGGAAAGGTCCCCTTGTATGTTTTCCTTCAGCACAGCCCTTACATACACCTTCATGATTATTTCCAAAATCAGGCATCCCTGTCCCCACCTTCCTTGCTTCGGGAAGAGCCTTGTAATGAAGGTGTCCAAATCTTTGGTGCCATAGTTCGGTTTGACGGATAAGTCATAGCTCCCAACAGACTCCCTCCAACTTGGTAGAGTGTACCAACTCTAAAACCAATTGAGATAGCTTCCTTGAAGCTCTTCTTCCACATGAGTACCTTTCCATCAGAGAAAGTTACATTGAATCCTTTGTCTTCCATGGCAGATAAAGACACAAGGTTCTTCTTCAATTTGGGTACATATAGTACATCTTGTAGACGGAGGACTTGTCCTTGAGACAAGTGGAGGGTCACAGTCCCGGTCCCTTTCACAGGATAAGTGGCATTATCCCCAAGGATAATTTCTAGATTGGTATCCCTTTCAACCATGTCAGAAAGTCCTTCCTTGAATCCGGTGATGTGTCTTGAGGCACCACTATCGATTAGCCAGACATCCATAGTGTCGGGCGGAGATGCAGCTGAAAGAGCAGATACTAGAATATACTCATTTCTTTTATCAACAGCATTAGACTCCTCATACCTGGTATTTCTGGTCCTTTTAGAAGGTTGATTGTTTCCTCCAAAGTGAGCCTTTCTCTTTCCTTTGGATTTGTCATTTCTTCGATTCCCATTCCTTCGGTTGTTGTTGTTATCGTCACTATCGGGAGAATCCTTCTTGAAGGGGAATTCTCTAGCATAGTGTCCAGTCCTATGGCAGGTGAAACATTTACCCTTCTTCTCTTGAGTCTTAGTCCTTCCTTTGTCCTTAGAACCACCAGAGTTCTTCTTTCGGGAATGAGCAACATAGGCAGCATTTCTTTCATTATCAAATTCCTTCATCCTTGCTTCTTCTTGCATACATCTAGACAGAAGCTCATCAAAGTTAGGAATGGTATTATTGTTGAGAATGGTAGTTGTGAATACTTGCCATTCATATGGAAGTCCTCCAAGTGCGGTGAGAACCATCTCACGATCAGCTATTGTCTCCCCAATAGCTAGCAGATTGTTCCTGGTTTCGGTCAACTTCATAAAGAAAGTTTGAATAGACTCATCTCGGCCCTTCTTCATATTCTTCAACTTGTTCTTGAGGAATAGCACTTGGTTCACATTGTTTACTCGGAACATAAGTATCAGTTTGTCATACATCTCCTTGGATGTGCCTAGTTCAGATATGTAGGCAACCAGACTCTTATTTATGGATTCCCTGATCAGCAGCTTTGCTCTGATTTCTCCCTTCTTATACTTGTTTCTAACAGCAGCAGAGGCATTTGATGGAGGTTCTTGAATCTTCCCTGTCACATGATCTAGAAGATCATGATCTTCCAATTTGAGATCTAATATCATCTTCTAGGCATGGAAGTCATCACTTCCAGTCAGCGTGTCATCCTCCCTGAATTCAAGCTTAGTGGAATCCATTTCCTTCGATGATGATTGCTATAGATAGAGTTTGTCTTCACCTCAGCGTTGATACCATGTAAAGTTTTGAAGATGTTCTATGCTAAGAGCAATTTCACTTTTCTCACAGCAATCATACAAGTAGTT
>APFE030584784.1:0-14724 GCA_000404065.3 Pinus taeda
GAAATGAATTAAGAAGAACCTATGGCATCTGTGAGAGCCGAGGAAACCTAAGGAAAATGGACTAAGAAAACTGAGATGAATGGACTGGGTTCTGTTTTGAGAGCAGCTTAGAGGAAATATAGTTATATAGCTTTTAATTCAACTATTTTAATTCAAGAAACATAAAACGAAGAGGCAGAACTAGGTTTCTTTAGTGTAGCGAACAAACAAGGAACAATAATCTTATTTTATTTGTTAATTTTGTCTTTTAATTGTAAGTTTAAGGAAAAATAAAAAATAAAGGGAGACCCTGCATATTGAATTGGAAGGTTGATTTTAGAAGGATTGAATTGAATCCAAATTAGTATCATTCAAGATGGACTCCAAAAAATTAGGAAAGAAGCCTACCTGCAGTTGGGGGCTTTACTCGGCGTCGTATTATTTGCAGGCTGTTGAGTGAGAATCAGGTATTCTTGAACGAGCTTTACTCTCATGGATTCTTGATCTGTTCACAGAAAAATAAAAATTAAAAAGCTAGGAAGACCCAAAACTACAGAGCAAGGTTAAAAGAATACAGAGCAAGGTTAACAGATCTAAAAACTACATAAAAAGAACAGGGTCGTGATTATGGGACCAATAATTAAAACCTTTACAATGCTAATACTTAATATTACTATTGGTGTTGTCTATCTATTACAATGCCAATAATTAAAACCCTTCCAATTTTCCACAATCTGAATCTGAAACAATTAATAAATAAAAACTATTAAACCATGAAGAAACTCCTAAGCTCTATGCATACCTGATTGTCAGTTCCAGGGCAGGCGAAAATGTATACGCAATTGTCCACTCTAGTGGTTATGTTTATAGAAATCTAAAATCTAAAAATAATCACATCTATCTTCTGCTCCACATTTCTGGACCAAAAATAAAACCAGACAGCGAAATAATGAAAACAGAGAGTAAAAATTTGCTTCACATTCTGCAACAAAAATAAAATCAGGCAAACAAAAAGAACAAAGAAAAGAACATATAACATCCAACCAGAGCAGAAACACCCAAAAAAAACCAGCATGCATGAATAAATAAACCATTCAAGGCAATGCAGTGCAGAGTAGGAAACCAAAAATTAAAAAGAACAAAGAAATCAACTGAAAGCATAGAAGCAAAACAGAAACACCCCAAGAAACAGTTCAAGGCAATGCAGTATACGATGTGTGAGAATGTGTTTATATCATCTGCTTTTGAAACGGTCAGAAATAGATTTTTCCTTTTCCGACATTCGAAGAATGAGTGGGTGGTGGTAGCTTTGAATTGCTTTTAAAACGATCAGAAATAGCTTGGTACATTTTAAAGCCTTACAGTAATAAAATGAACTTTAAAACAAGAATAAAGAAACAATTTAGTATAAATAACTAATATTTTGTCTTGTTGGTTTTTTCTTGGGATTTTGAGTTCAAGTGTATGCCATCTATAATGAATTAAGGAAAAAAAAATTGGTAAAAATTACATACTAGAAATTTTTAGCCGACATGAACTAGCCAATGTGATTCATCAAATGAACCAATCACATCATTTGTCATATACCAAAAGACTTTTCTTAATCCATTAAAATTGTTAAGTTGTGGAATTTAAATACCCCACAATTTTTTAATGATATTAAATCTATTTCTAATATTAAAATTGAAATTAAAACACTAAAAATAGATTCAACTCAAAAGGTGAAATCATCAAGTCTACGTTTTCTAAATAAACTCTCTGCTTGGAACTTTGGCCGCCTAAAACTGTGACTTTTATAAAACTCTACAAAATATCTAAATTTGGTATTATAGTGTTTTTTTATCGACATGATACTCCCCCAGTAGCACTTCAAAATCAAAATCAAAATCAAAATCAAAATCATAGAACAGAAACACCCCAAAAAAACCAGCGTGCATGGCCATGCAACTAAGAAACAGTTCAAGGCAATGTAGTGCAGTACAGAGTAGGGAACAAAAAGAGGAAAGTGTGTATTCGGTGTGTGAGAATGTGTTTATATCGTGAGAATGAGTAGGTGGTACTAGGTATCACTTCAATCCAAACTTTGAATGGGGCAAAGAAAAAAAGCAAAAATCAAAATCATAGTGCAATTAGGTGGTTGTGTTCCAGCTGAAGGACATTTCGTTCAAGTGAATCTAAAAGTAATTGAACTTGTAAACATGATAATAAAAAATCTCGTTATATAGTTCTCTCTTAGCTTTTTTATCAACTGCTAATTTGAAGGGATAGGATAGTGTCTGCCACATCATTTCTAGCTTCATTGCTAAAAGGGTTGTAACATGCCACTTTCTATTTATATTGTAGGTCTTTATTACGAAATAAGCTAACAAAGCTTAAAATATTCCATGCCAATAATGGGAGTTTCCTGATGGCGTAATCATTTTTAGAATATAAAAGATTTATTATATAATTATAAATATTTATATTAGGAATATAAAAGATTTATTATACAATTACAACTATTTTTATTAAAATATAATGCATGCGTTGATAGGGATAAAAGAATAATCAGTAATGAAATGTAAAATAACATTAGGCTGCACTGAAAAGATTGAAATGAAGGATTTTTATATTTAATAATATTAAAATTTATCATTTCAGTGTCAATAGAGAATATCTTTTTAAAACAATACATGAAACTTATCTTTTAAACATTATTAATAAAAATAACATGTGCATTAAAGGTAATACAAAATAAATCAAAATATTAGGTTTCAAGTTATATTTACTATAGGTCATAGAGATTAAGGGTTATGTATGATATATATTTGTTAGAACTATTTTATTACTGAATGTTTTGATAATTATTAAAATATAAAATCAAAGAACATGTAAATCAACAAATCATTCACACAAATGAATACAATATGCACTTTAGGGAACTTAAAATAGGAGGAAATCTAGCTAGAAGGTAAGTTCATTGTTGTTCTTTGTTTCCTTTAGTAATGGAAATGAAAACACAAAAAAAGAGACACTTACTACAAACTTTCCTTTGACATGATGGCCTAAGTGGCTACCAAAAATTCTTATTCATCATCTATTGCTTCCTAACATCTCGCTCCACAACCATGAAACAAATACAAAGTTAAAGGAATTGAATCTTCTCTATTTCAACTCACCTAATATTTGGTATGGACTAATAACCATCTACATTTAAGGCTTTTGCATTCCTCCACCCTCAATTAGCACTAGGTTTTAGACAATCTAAAATCCTCTTCAATGTCTACATTAGGGAAAATTTTAAGCATGGAAATTTATCCTAGAGTGTAGAAATGTTGGAAAATCCTACTAGCTACTCAAATTGTTTCGCCATATTCATCTAAAAATATAACAATTTTATATACTCTACAAAATTTTGAAGAATTTTGGCATAAAATAATTTTAACCTAAAAAATTTATGTGAATCATTTTAAAAAAGAAAAAGGAAAGCAGCGAATACTTGATTTGAAAAAGAATGGAAAACAAGTCTATCTATGAAATTTTTCTCCTAACATTTGTCGTGTTCTAGATGTGTGTAGGTCCACTTGTGCCATCAACTTAGTACCATCATGGCCAACAAGGTAGCTCCACTTGTGGAAAGCATAATTTTCATATATGAGATCTTGTTGGGGTGATTTTTACACCATTATAAAGGTTACTATATGAAGAATTACGTCACAACATTCTATGCTAATATTGTAAATTTTTTGCTCGAGGAGTTTCCATTTGATTGACCAAAATGGAACTACAAAATTTGGAACTTTGAGTCTTTTAATTCGGACATGCCACTAACTTAACAGGTACTCCCCACTAACTTAACAATTCCCTAGCTTCTTGTTAAGCAGTAGAAGTGAAATTTTATCTACAGTCGAGGTATCTACAAGACTCTAAAGAATTCTCTAATCATTGAAAATTAAAATTCTAATTCTTAAAATACAAAAACTCCATATCCCTTTCTAGATATTTCTTGGTCATGGCCCGTATGTTAGCCATATGATCAAGAGATGAGGATGACACCTTCCTATCAAGAAATTTTTATACATTGTTTCTCTAAAGAACTCCATCCCAAAATTTCTTTCCATCCCAAAAAGTTGTCAATCCTCCAATTTCTCCAAGGAAGGAAAGTTGGTAGAGGGGTCTTGAGGGTTAATAATGACTTTGACAAGGAAGCGAAGGAAGATTTATCATGTATAGAGATCCTTCCTAACCATGAAGGCACCCAAGCACTGCACCCTCACTACTAGTAACCATTTAACTTCCCACAGGAAGTCAGATAGGACATTACACATGATTTGTCTCTTTTGACGCCTTTAGACCTATTCTCCTAACTAGGGAGGCATTTTTAATGATTTTTATTGCAAATAAACATACATCATGGTTGCCAAATCCTTCAATTGACTTAGCACAATCAACATCTTTATTTCAAGGAAATTTGAGCTCTTTAGATCCATCAACATACTATATAGCCATTCAAGAATTGTTCAATGAACTCTGCAACATTTTTCATTGGATGTTTTATGAATACAACTCTCACCTAGGTCATTACCTTGCCCTTAAGGCTAATTTCCTTGATTCCAAGTATAAAACACGTTCAAAAATACCTTTTATTATCTACATCAAACCTAGGGATTCTATGACCTAGCTATGTTAGACCAATTTTATTTATTAAACTCATTGATATCTCTCGACAATAAACTAGTTATCATGGCTATCCAAGGCATTGAGGGGTGAGCTTCCCTAGTCTTCTTATCCTTTTTATTTCATTGGGGTCTGTAACATATGGGATATAGACACTAACAAGGACTATAGGTCAATCTACCCCATCCTCCTTAGACACATTATAAGTGCATTAAAGTTACACAAGCAATAATATGAACATTACATAGTTATGGTACCTATTAAAGGCATATTTATCCTACCATAACATAAAAAAGTAGTACAAAATATATAATATCTATGTAGTAGGAAATCCATAGATACACAACCTGTCAACATAGATTCCATTTTATGCATTATGGTTTACATTACAAATTTATGTTAGCAAGGGTACTTATCTGATGAGAGATAAAAGGACTCCCATAATTGATGAAGGGTAAGCCACATTCTACCCCACAATAGGCTTAGATTCATCACAATATTTATTTTAGTTGGAAACCACCAAGTCAAACCATGAAGCCGTCATGGAGGTCCCAACCAAAATTACAACTTGTAAGCATGAAGACCATTCTCCTACTTTTCATCAAGCTCCTTAGTTTTCTTATCGTCAAATAAATCCTAGAGTTCATTTGAGCTACTTTATGTGGTTTCTCAGCTACTCCTACAACATAAAGGGGGGTTTTAAGACAATATTTGATATAATTTTTGGGTAATTTTTCTTAAGTTGAGACAAAAAAATATATATATATTGTCTTAAATATTGCCTTTAAGCAAGTGCCTTAGGAGACAGTTTTCTTTTTTTCTATAGAGAGATAACAATTGGGATTCAATACATATTGCCTTTATAGAGACAATATGTCTTTAATCCTGGCCATCATCTCTCTAGAGATAATAAAACAGTATATTTAAAAGCAATACAATATCACTTTTCTCTCTTTAAAGGCAATATAATGCAACGAATCTAGAAAAATATCTCACGATTGAAATAAATCAATATAAAAAGTATTTAATTAAAATAAAATATAATATCATTGATTAATTCATGTTAGGGAACAGTGGAATCGAACCACCAACCTCCTACTTATAAGGAAGATGCTCTTCCATGGAGTTAGCACCTTTTACGTAATTATGTGAGGAGTTATTCCAATCCTTGAAAGTGCATTATACGCATTGATTTAAAAACAAACCCTGCACATAATGACATCATATTTTTAAAATATACAATAATACAATTCTTATTTCTAATTTAATAAAAAAAATAATGCATTTATCTCAATGTTACACCCCTATAGCATGACCTGCACAATAAGATCATATTTCACCATTCAATAGTTTTGTTCCAGATGGTAGTCAAAACTATGTTAAGTCACAAAACATCTATACAAAGACTCAACTCAACTAGGAAACCATCATATCCATTTTTCCATTCCTTCAATGAAGGAGAAAGGTGCTAAAATTATTTTTGTTGGTCATTTTGGAGCTAAATGTACCCATAATGTAGATTAAAGAGATAGAAAGGAAATGGAAATTTATTAGCCAATCTATGTTGAATCCATACAGGGCATTGTGCTGTAGGTAAATTCTAAGTGTAGACACAAACAATTCCTCTAGCTCGAGAGAGTGGGTCTAGCCACAAACAAACACTCTATGGAAGGTATCCTTAAGATAGAATCAAATAAGAGGGCCTACCTCTTATTACACTATTCCTCTTAGTGACAATCTTGCTTCCTTGCTCCAACTATCTTTCGTTTCCTTCCTTCGAACACCTGAAACAAGTAAATAACAACAAACAACCAACGTGATAACATACAAATTGCATTCAGCCTACTTAATAAGTCAAGAAACATTAATCCATAAAAATGTAAGATAAGCCATAAATATGTAGGAAATGATTTGATAGTTGCATTTATATTAGTTCAAGAGGAGATTATAATTGATGTCTTGATGTTTTTGTTCTCCTCCGATATATTTGGGTTCCCACACACTTCTTCTAGCATCACATGGATAGCTCCAACAATAATAATCTCAAGGCTCTTCCCTTTAGTATTCACACCAAACCAAACTCACAATTCTCCCTTAAACATAAACTACAGAGCTACAAACTATGGGTAACTTATTGATTATCCAAAATCAAAACTCCAACCAGAACTTAATTAGGACTAGCTTGCGCTTGGGAAGAAGAGAGGTTTATATAGCTTGGATGGACGGGAGATGGTTCCTGTTCTCATGGGAGAAGGCCTTATCTCTTCGATTAGTTCCATACTAATAGGGGAAAGTAGCCCAATCTGACCTCCTCAACTCCATCCGGCCTAACCATTTACCATACTTACGTTACGAAGCTTCTAGAGCTAGAAGCTTCGGCTCCATATTTAAAAAACTTTTTGAAAGAGGATAGACGTGATTGAGAAGGGGTTCAGTTGATCCGATCAGTGCTAGGGATAGTTTTAATCCCTACATATCAGCGCATGGAGGACACGAGTCATTAGTGTCATTCTTGTAAACTAGGATAAACAAAAGATTTTTGGAAATTGATGCAAAAGGGAATTGTTCTACTCATGAAGAGGGACACAATGGGCGTTTCTTCATGATAGGAAAGCATGTCAGGAAAAATGTAGAGGTCCTCCAATATCGTAGACAAGGAGTACAAGGATAGTGACAAAATGATGTGTAACAGATACCCCCTAAAGCATGAAGGTCGAACTAGAGTGAGGGGTCAAATGCTTTATGAATAAGTGTGAGGAACTGGAGTCCATCGTCAGAGAACTTGCAAGCAAGTATAGATACATATATATCACTAAAAGATCTGAATAATAATACATGAACCGTGGTATGAACACAGCCATCCAGAGAATGATCATGTAAATGGATCCAAGGCATGGTCGTAGCCATCCAGTAGAAAGCATTATAATGAAACCAAGGTATTGTCACAACCACCCAATAATGAGAAGGATTACATATAACAACTCATAGTATGGTTGCAGCCATCCATCTGAAAGAGACATGTATATCAACATGACCATTTCACATCACCTTGCAACCTGGATTTGTGTAATATTAGCCTAGGGTTTTGCGCTCCAAATTACCCAATCAAAGTACAAATCCTAACATGTGGATGAATGTGTTGAAGTCGAACATGCTAAGAA
The DNA here is from genome assembly GCA_000404065.3 of Pinus taeda. Lineage (NCBI taxonomy): Eukaryota > Viridiplantae > Streptophyta > Pinopsida > Pinales > Pinaceae > Pinus > Pinus taeda. The sequence continues at coordinate 7,797 of APFE030584784.1, forward strand.
TTCACCTGATTACTGGTCAATGATGTGAACAATAACAAGCACGATAGAAACCACCAATAATGACAATGAATCTCAAGGTACTGGAACACATTTTACAAAATGTAAATAAAGGAACGGATGTCGAACACTCGTGAAATCACCCAATCGAAATCCAACGATGTGAACTTATCATCGAGTGGGAAAAATGTTCCATTAGGGCATGCAAGCTCTAAGGTACTGGAAGGGAATCTTTGGGCCAGCTTCCTGGATAATGAGTTGAAGTCGACAAGGCATTATCATGTTTTGAGCCAAAATAGCAAATACTCAAAAACCCTAATATTTCATGGAAAAATGAATCAAATGTGGGAAAAGTAATTAGTTTTTACCATTTACCATTTTACCTTTGCGTGAAGAACTTTTTACCCACTTGTGCCCTAATTCTTCTGGAGTAGATTGCAGGAGATCCAGGAGGTCAATCGCTGAATTGTCAGTTGCAGGTAAGAGCTGAGACCTTAGGCTCCATTTTCATACTAATTTTTCCTATTTTTATCAATTTTTTTGGTTTCACGGGGACCTTGTTAGTCCCGAGCGCCGCATGAGACTAACAAGTCGAAGTTTCATGCTATTGACTACATGGTGCCCACCATCTTTAACTGAGCGGAAGCAATGAAAATCAACATGAAGCGCCAGCTATCAAAAGCTAAAGCGGGACACCTAAGGCAGATTTTCTTCAGTTCTATGCTAGTGACCTTCTTCTTGGAACGGGTGTCGTTGTTCCAATACCAGCTAACTGAGGTGGATCCACGAATGCCTCGAGACCCACGGATGGTCTGTTGGAGTGAGTTGATGCCCAGGGTCATGGGGATCCAACATATGTCCTACAAGCCTGCCTTTTTCTTGTGGCTACGACTACCACTCATCGTACTAGAGGATTGGATTTATAGCGATATCGACATCCGTGGAGACCCATATATGCCTCTCCCATAAGGGGAGGATTTTGATGATGGAGGTAAAAACAAACAACATTTTAGTTTTTTGATGTTTTTTATTGTTCTTGAAATATATGTGTTCATGACACTTCAATTTTATGAATGTAGATGTTGGACCAGAATGCCTTGCTAGGATGTCTCCAATTGCCAGGTGTGTCACTCAGCAGTTTGATGTTGCTTCTTATTAGGAGGGGAGCGACAACGAGAAGGAGATTGCAAGAAATCTTGAGGGTTTAACCCATGGGATCTCAGAGTATGCTCAGATGGGTGATGTCCCTCTCTAGTAACAAAGGCATACGATGGAGTGTCAGATTGGATTTGCCGACTACTAACTCACGTAGCCCGAGCAGTTACATTTTATCATGAGCATCATGCTATTTAGTCCATAGGTCTAGCTTTCCATATTTTTGAGCCTTGCAAGCCACGAATGTATATCAAACACACATATTATTTTTTTAGGTTTTGATGAATGAGAAACATTACCGGAACACACACACACACACACACATATATATGTTGTACTTCTTTTCTTACTATGGTACAAATGTTTTTGCTTTTGAGTTTTACATGTTTTGCAAATGTCTATCCAGCACATAGTTAGCTAATGCATCTGTTAATGTATTCATGTGCCTAGGAATATGATGATAAGTAACATAATCAAAATTTCTCTCTAGTAGATGAATACCTAGATACATTCTCAAAATTTGAGGGTTTCTAATGGAATATTTCCCATTGAGTTGAAGAAAAACAAGCTGGGAATCAAGGTTGACGACCAATTCCCATATGCCAATAATAATAACTTCTGACAATAATTTGATAACTGCGTTATACTCAGTGACGTTATTAGTTGTTCGACCTAGACAAATACCTTGAAGACCAATCAACTCACCATGGGGCTTATAGATGGCACATGCCTCAGATGATAGATTCCAAGTACTACGACAAGCACCATCAGCTAAACCAACGTGATAGGACACTGACATTTGCAAAGCAGGCAGAAACATAATAAGCAGAGAATCTGCTTGAAAAATACCACACCAAACTACACTGTAAAAAAATGAATGACACACTATTGTACGAAAGTAACCATGCAAGATGACCTAAGCATAGTACTTTTTGAGATAAATCTCATCGCGGGGCTTATCTAAGGGATTTCCCTCATAGTCAATGAGCTCATAGTCCCCTTTCTGTAATACACATTTAATAATGTAGGGCCATTTCCACATGGGTTCAAACTTTCCTGCCTCCAGATTATCATTAGCCTGATCATACAGAAGAACCAAATCCCCCTCAGAGAAGGCTCGAGGAGAGACAGACTGATCAATGTGAGATTTGACCCGCCTTTTCTATGCTTCAATCCCCATAGTAGCAAGACGGTGAGTCTCATCAAGTCGTTCTAGGTACAAGAGACACTCTTCCTGGGCTAAGGTCTCAGGGAGAAGTTTGACAGCCAGCTTGAGGGTTGGAATATCGCACTCAATCGGTAAAGTTGCTTCTAGACTATAGACTAGCTAGAATAGTGTGAATCTAGTTGCGTCCTTGGTCAAGGTTTGGTAAGCCCATAGAGCTGAAAAGGGCATGAGATGCCAATTTGACTTGTGCATCCCAATGGTGAGCTCACTAGTAGAAAATGAGCAATTAGTGACTAGGTGACTAAAAACGTTAGTCACCAGAACTTTTGCAAGTGAAATACTACAAAAAAATTAGCAATCTTAAGTGACCGAACTAAAAATGACTAACATAAATCACTAATTTAGTCATGGATTAAAATATGTGACTAGCTAATAAGTAATACAACTAAAAATGACTAACATGAATGACTAATTTAGTCTAAGAATAAAATACAACTACCTAACAAGTACTACAATAATATGAATCGGTTTTTTATGTTAGTCATCTTAATTGTGTCAAGCAGTCTAAACTTACAAGTGATAGGGGATTGAAAGGTTGTTAAAGATTGGTTGAAAGGTTATCCTTCCTTCAACACTTCTTCATCCTCACATGGTGTAAAGGTGAGCCAACTTTTCACTATGTATCTCTAATAATTTGTAATTCTAAAATTATATATTTTTAGTAAAAAAATATTTTTATGTATTTTTTAAAAATCTATTCTTTGAATCTAGTTCTAATTTAAAATTAATTTAAAGATAAATTTTATTTTTTAACAATATAATATCAAACAAAAACTACTTTAATTTCATATTAATGACATCCATCTTAACCCTGGATCTATCAAGCATTGAGGGGGGTCCAATCTCTCGAGGTGCAAACTTTTTTCTAGTGAAAAACTTGAGGAGATGTTTTCACCTCAAGAGTTTGTATCCCTCTTTGCACTTGATAGTTATAGGGTTAATATGGATCTAGGTTGGTTATATAATACTGTGTAATATCTATATTTGTATTTTTGTCTCTTTGTTATTCCCTCTCTCTATCTCACCCACCAAACATACACACACTCTCTCTACCTCTCATCCCCTTCCCTGTCTATCTCTCTTCTCCCTTTCTCTCCCTCTCTAACTATATCCTTCTCTCTATTCCCTCCCACTCTACTCTCTCCCTCACTCTCTCTCCATGACTCCCTTGTCACCTGCTCTCTCTCTCCACCTTTCTCCCTCTATGTTTTTCTTGTTCCCTCTCTCTCCTACCCCCTCCAATTTCATCTCTCTCTATCTCTCCCTTATCACTCCTCTTCCTCTCCACCTCTATCTCTCTATGTCGTTGTTCTTTCCTCCCTCTCTCTCCAACTCCAAATCCATCTCTCTCTCTCTCTCTTGTCTCTTCCTTCCTCTCTCTCCCTCTCTCCTACCTCACTCTCTCTCCCTCCGCATCACTCTCTCTTTCTCTCTCTATCCTCCAACTTTTTCACCGTCTTGCTCCCTCTCTCCACCCCTTCCCCTATTAAATTTAATCACATTGTATTGTGTTTACGAAATTATATAAATTAGAAAAACTTAATTGGTTGTAAAATATTAAACCTATATTTTGGATCAATCACGTCAAAGAAAATAAAATAATGAAAAACATTAAAAATCATGCACTATATTTAATCTATTATAATTAGTCAATTTGCTTGCTCTCATCCCTTGGATCCTTAGCTATGATGGATGTATGTTGGTCCATTATATATATATATATATAAACAACCGACATAGATCCATCTTAGCTTAATTTCATTAAAACCTTATTTTAATTTCTATGGAAATATTTTGAGTAGTCATTACGAGAAAGGGTTTAGATATATCTCAAATTGTAACATTTTCCCTTTTAGATTCAATTAAAAAATTGTTATAAAATTAAATTAAAATAAAATATTTTAACTATGAAATAAGTTATGGTTTTTTTGACATGTGGTATTGATAAGCCAGGGTATTGGTGCATGGTATTGTAACAAATCCTATTCACAAGTTAATATCCATGGTAAAGTGAGGGTGAATATCCACGGTTAACAATCTTGTCATATTGTTAAATATTTGATTGTGAAATAATGACTATTTTTTACAAGTTAATAATATCTAAGGTAATATGGGGGTGATATCCACGGTTAAGAATCTTCTCATATTGTTGTAAAATATTTTGGTTGTGAAATAAGTTATGTTTTTGGATTTGTAGTATTGATAAGCCATGGTATTGGCCCGTGGTATTGTAACAAATCCTATTCACAAGTTAATAACAAAATCAAAATATAACAAATTGAATTCTATTATTTTTATTAATTTAACTTTTATTATTGATTGAGGTCATATTTAAATTTTTACACTCATCCCAATATCATTTTTAACTTCTTCTTCTTTCTAATTTAGTGTCATAGGAAAAAATAACAAATTCTTATTAAAAATAAATAATTTAACCCAATTGCAATTTATATGTTTTATTTTATATTATAAATATTTCTTTTCTTTTTCATTTCCAGTTTAGCGCCTGGTTCAAATAAAATATTCACATATTATAATATTTTTCTCTGCCTTGTCTATATTTGCGTGGAAATTCCAAACGAAGGAAGACCATCAATGTGATATATGGATTTCATGGGATTCGAACCCCACATGGAGTTTGCATTGTATACACCTTAGGAGAGTAGGAGGAAGGGAAAGGTCACTAGGCATGGATATTTTGGTAATTTGTGCATGGGTATGAATTCGGACTCTGTTCTTCCTTTTTACTAAAGAGGATTTTTGTTTGTATGGGTAAATAATTTCGAGCATTTATATGATCAAAGCATAAATTTTATCTAGAGTTGAGGTTTTAATGATTATGATAAGGGCAAGGTGATTGGGTGTGGATATTTTGGTAATTGTACATGGGTAATTCGAGAAGAAGGAAGACCATCAACGTGTTCTATGGATTTCATGGGATTCGAACTGCAGATGGAGTTTCCATGGTAAACACCTTAGGAGAGCATCAAAGATTAGATGGAGGAAGGGCAAGGTCACTGGGCATGGATATTTTGGTAATTTGTACATAGGTATGAATTTGGACTTTGTTCTTCCTTTTTACTAAAGAGGATTTTTTTTTGTATGGGTAAATAATTTCGAGGGTTTATATGATCAAAGCATAAATTGTATCTAGAGTTGATGGTTTAATGATTATGATAAGGGCATGGTCTTCGGGCATGGATATTTTGGTAATTTGTACATTGGTATGAATTTGGACTCTCTTCTTCCTCTTTACTAAAGAGGATTTTTGTTTGTATGGATAAATAATTTCAAGGGTTTACATGATCAAAGCATAAATTTTATCTAGAGTTGAGGGTTTAATGATTATGATAAGGGCAAGGTCATTAGGTGTGAATATTTTGGTAATTTGTACATGGGTATGAATTTGGACTATGTTCTTCCTTTTTACTAAAGAGGATTTTTGTTCTTATGGGTAAATAATTTTGAGGGTTTATATGACCAAATCATAAATTTTATCTAGAGTTGAGGGTTTAATGATTATGTTATTTTGATAATTTGTACATGGATATGAATTTGGACTATGTTCTTCCTTTTTACTAAAGATACTTTTTTCTTACAGGTAAATAATTTTGAGGGTTTATATGATCAAATCATAAATTTTATCCAGAGTTGAGAGTTTAATGATTATGATAGTGCAGATTTTGATTACGGCCAACAATTCATCAAACGACAATGCAAAAGTAAGAATTTCACATGTCCTTATTGTAAAAAGGATTTAATGATTATGATAATGTGGATCTTGATTGCGACCAATAATTCATCAAATGACAATGGTCAAGTAAGCATTTTTCATGTCTTTATTGAACAGATCAGTTCCCTCCTCCCTAACTTTTCTAGGGTCATAATGCATGAAATTTTATTTTTTCTTTTCACCTTTTTTTTAGTGGTTGATTGTTTGTGTAATGGACTCTACCATGGAAAAATTAAAAGGGATCAAGTGATGCAAGAAATTTGTTTGGGAGGATGCAAATTCTATACCTTCCTCAAACATTGTTACATGAAATTAAAATTTCTTGTAATCATGAACATAAAATCTTTTTTGTTTCATCCTTAGATTCTAATCTCAATGCCTACAATTTTAAATCATGTTACTATATTTTAAGTAGAATATACTTAGATCCATTAATCCTTACAACTCTCCAAAGCTTAGGTTAATTTCAGCTAAAAAGAAGGAACTTGAATGACTTTTGCAATTTAGATTCGATTCTTACAGACAATGATTCAAAATCGAAGAAATCAATGTTCTGATAACTTTTACCCACCCATCAATTTAGAAGACCTTTGGTACTATTTTGAACCTAAACAGAGAGAGTAGAAGAATAATAGGATCCTAGATGTGGTGGACCCTGACCTGCTTGAAACTTTTCAAAATTTGGGCATGCCCTTGACTAGAAGAAGAGATTGACCAACATTGTTGTAGATGTTGTTTTCGACACTGTTTTCATTTATACCATGCATAGGTAGACTCTATAGGTACTTGAGGTTATCTTTTGTTCATTATTAGAG
>APFE030584785.1:0-15622 GCA_000404065.3 Pinus taeda
AAACCTAGTGGAGTCTCCCCATATATACGCGACGGTATGTGGGAGCCCAAATCCGTGCTAGACCACAATTGAATCACACCAGGAGGAATCACCCAACCTTAATGCAAAAACAAGAGTGACTAGGTTTAACGACGCTGGAGCACGTCTCTAGCCTAGACCTCTAGAATGTTTGCATTATGTTCCAATGCGTTTTTAGATTGATTCGGTTTATTTTATGGTTGATCTTTTAGTTAAGTTTCAGTTTAAGGCCCTACCGTATGTAATCTTCCACAATTTCCTAGATGCAAGCTACATGCGAAAGAAAGTCATTTCGTTCGAGGAATTCTAACTATGAGAAGGTTAAGAGCTTCAATCAAACAAAATGAACTCAATCAACCAAACAACCTAATGCAGCTAATGGCATATAAACAAAACTTTTCCTTTTCAATAATGCAAATAACGAAAAGTTCTATTCCATTCACTATTAAATGCAAAAGAGATTATTTGATTCCTTTCTACAAGCACAATGCACTAGAACGTATTTTGAAAGATAAGAACACTGAGAAAAGAAGAAAATTCACTCAATGAAGGCACAATGAAATCCCAAGACACTAAAAAAATTCTCCAAATCCAAAGGAAAACAAGGCTTCGCATGAGCTATGTAATCTAAGCTCAAACAAAGCTAGAATGAAATCCAAGCAAACAAGAGCAAGTTGTTCAGAAATCACTCAAAAATACTTCAACAATCACCGAAGAAAAACGTGAAAAGAAATCACAAGGTTAACTGGATAATCAAAGAACCCAAAACTCCCATGGGAGGCTCGACACACACGGCCACTAGATGTCCTAGGGTTGAGGTGTGAAATCGATGGAAAGAGGAAAACACCCGGAGGACAAAGGTTGCAAACCAGTCAAACAGGGCTTAAACACACTCCAGCAACTGAAAAAGAGGTGGCACAAAGCAAATCCAAGCTCAGACAGCAAGCAAAACAAGTGGACCAAAAACTACACGGCTTGGCGTGACTATCAGGCTGAAACTCGCTCTAAATCGGGATTGGCATGGGTTGTTAGTTAGCAACAAGGGCCACTAGCGCGACTGTAAAGGCAAAAAGCGCGCTAATGAAGTTTGCTAATTTCAAAAGAAAAATACGCAGTCCAGGGCTTGGGTCACAGGCTTAAAGCAAGTCAAAAAGCACAGGGGCAGCAAGAAATTCGATCCAAAGGCTTATCTAAGCAAGAAATCAAAAGAAAAACCAAAGAGGCAAGACAAACTCCAAGTTGTTTAGTTTGTAAGCCAAACCAGAGATCGACTGAAGCGGCTTTGATCTACTTCACTACTGCAAGGTAATAGTGTTTCGAAGGCTATCTGGCCATGTTTCAGACTCCGTCTAAGTTTACAAATCAAAACAACAAGCTAAACTCCCCAGCGGAGTCGCCAAATTGTTGGAGAGGTAAATCCCCTCTACAGATAGAGGCGATCCCTACTAGCCTATAACGGGTCTAGCAACAATCAAACAATGCTATCATGCAAGTTCCTAATTGCAAAAAAAGAGTAGGTTATGGAGACCTACTTGAGATCCAATGCTTTAGTTCATAGAAGAGATGGCGCTCGCGTTCCTTTGCCTTGGCCGGTCATGATCCTCCACTATCCAAGTGAATGGACACCTGCACACAAAGAGAACAAACACAAACACAAGCGTGAAATCTAATATATGCAATTATACATCAGTCAGGAAGGATATAATTCAACATCAACCATCACAAGTGCAACGAGAATGGAACCATAATGATAGTCATCTATTTATTAATATTAAACAAAGGAGAATACAACCAGCGTCCTGACGTCAAGTCCTCCTTTGGCTGGGTGCTCAGCTACACAAGTCTTGCAAAAGCTTGAAGGGGTGAAGGACAAGCTCTCTCTCTCTTTAGTGACAAAGTCTCCTTACTTAGGGGAAAGCCTTATGGATACAAAGAAGGCTTCTTGCAACTCCAACCTTTTGATGTCTTCCTTTTAGCACAATTATTTCCACAAGAGTCAAAGCTATTAGAACCAGAACTAGCTTGCTCAAGCCATGAGAACAAGCTTTTATAGAGGAAAAGGAAGAGATAAGGTCAATCCCCCACAACCATGGATTTGGCTTCATCACTTGGAAACTTCCATGGAATGGTGGCAAACAACTTTCCATCCAAGGAGATTCAAAGCCAAACCATCCTCACTCAATTTGGAATTAGTTTGGTGAACGAGATGGATAGAACCTTCGGAGGTTTGAGTGGTTAAAAACTTTACCCAAAATTATTGGCGTGATTGCGACTCTAGGACAGAGCGCCAATGGCGCGCCCTTTCTTTAGGATTTTCCCCATTGGCGTGGGCATAACACAGGGTACCCGCGCTAATGCAAAAAAGGCCATTCTTAGGGGCAATGAGCAGGAGATGTCTTAAGGGCATATGAAGCTCATGTTTAGAGGTAAATAAGGCAAGTGGTTTCAAGCCTTGTCACTTCTCACAAGTCCCGGAATGGGTCCTCCAAGATGCAGGAGAGGAGTAACAGGGACAGTGACAAATGGTGACAAATTACTGTGTAACACATCCTAGAGAAATAACAGAGGAAGACCAGAATGAAGACTTGTGATTACTGCCCGGATGGCACAGTGGGTTCTAGACTCCTTACGAGGGGGTGAATCATTGTGTGTGGACTTGGAGGTGATGTTCGGAGAATCTAGACTCCTAGTGTCAACTAAGCAAGTAGATGTCAGTTAGTGGGGTTGAGGAAGGAACTCCTCTAGAGTCCCAAAATCAGTGGCAATTGGTGTGCTACTCCCAAAAGTAAGCAATCCCTCCATACTCTAGAATCTGGCTTAGGGATGGAAGCTGCACGTAAGTATGGGCTGCGATTGTTTACATTTGGGTGGAGAGTCCTCGTCCCATGCTTATATTCCATTCACATTCAAAGATAAATATTTGTGTATGTTATTTTGTCTTTTAATGAATCATATCGTGGTGTTGTAGATAATGGTTCTAGATTTGGGGACTTCATTATGTTGATTATGCTTGCATATGCGGTGCATCCCTATGGGGATATGGTAATTTGATATGTATATGTGTGCATGAACATGTGTATGTGTGTGTGTGTGTGTGTGTGTATGCACACATGCGCGTGTGTGTGTGTGTGTGTTGAATATATGGATGCATGTGTGTAAACATTGAAGGCTGAAAAGTGTGTAATGATTGGTAAGGGTAGAGACAAAACATATGATGTATAAGAGGCATAAAAAATTGCATGGTAATAAATATTAAGCCATAATCCTATGTTGATTCTAGATCTACATACATGTTTAATCATGTTAGAAGCAATGCATAAATAACTTATTAATAAAGAGACAAGACTTGTTTATTTCATGGCTGAGCCATGAAAGCTTGGAGTAAAATTGAGAAGGAATAACAGGTTCTGAGAATTATTAATATGAATAGAACATGGATGACCTGTGACATAGTAGGGTGTGTATTCACTTATATGTCATTTATTTTCAAGATGCAATTTTTTGTGTTGCACGACCAACAATGTATTGATGTCATGGGGAGTTTTCCCCTAAGACAAGTAGAGCTGCCATATTTTCCTAAATATCCTTCGGCCTTGCATTCGTATTAGGATGGATACCTATTGTTGTTGTGTTAGGGTGGCTTCCAAGACACCTAAAGGATCCATGTAGCACCATGGAGCTACTTGCATGCACGACACAAGGTATGGTACCATCAACGTGTGGAAGGAGAGATAGTAACATCTTAGAAGTTTGCATGAAGCCCATGGTAGGTAGACCATGGTAGAGCACCTATGATGCCTTGGGTGGCATTCCCTCCCCGTGGGAAGGGAAGATTCACTTTCCCAGAGCTCATTGGAGAATTTATCACTCAAGCTAAAGAGGGATACTAAAGAGGGATAAGGTTGTATATTTCCTTAAGAAACCAAGGGAATCATTATGAAACTATGAAGCACATTTGGCAGTCTACTAGATTCCTGTGGAAGAGCCATAGTCAGAAAGACTAGCTCAAAGGAACCTATGCAGTATCAGAACTTGTAGCTAGGGAGTCTGCATAGATCTCCATCTAAAACACTTCATAATTCATAGTTGAGATCCTTTAACCAAGTCATGGAAGAAACGAGGAGGAATGCCCTTGATGTAGCATAATGGAGTGAGGCATGGAACTTATAGGAAAAGTTGGGCTAACCTTATTCTTTGGATGGTGAAAACCCTTTTCAAGAGAGGATTTCAATAGGTGGAACCATATTCCCTTCATGTGATTGGTTAGAATGATGGGGTAAAAAGGTCATAGAGCATGGATCTTAGAAGTTAATTTTAATTTGAGCCAGGTACTCAAAAAAAAGGGTTTTGGGGTGTTGTAGAGAGATGATGATGGAGAATTCTTTTGTCACTTGAATTCATCAGGTGGAGAAGCTGTTGTAGGTGGCCACCCTCGAAGCCTAGAAGGCGAGAACCCCATAGCATTGTGTTAATGATTCTTAAAGGGTTTCAGGTTTTAGGGTTCCCGTTTACTAAGTAAAACCAAGCACAGACCTAGTCATCAAGGAATCCCTCACTCTCCTTCAACCAGATAGATGGTGACTTATCATAAGGTAGAAATGACATCAGCATTATGTCACCCAGGTAATGGTTGGACCTCAAAATTTTGAACCCCATAAACAAGAATGGAAGAATGTGCTGAGAAATCCCATGTACTAGGGATCATCAATTGATGACACACTGGTTAATAGAGAACTTATTCATCACTTGGGTTGTTAACTCAGACAATGTTCTAAGGTCCCTGGAGTCATGACATGTCAGTCAGATGCTCATATTCCAAGGGGATGTCTCAAGTGAGAGTTGAGATGTCGTGAGGGTCTCGGATTTGTGGTGCACTGGCTGAAAGATAGGGATTACATAGGGGGAACTCCGCATTGCAGTTTCAAGGTGTAATGGGGTCTCGAAGCAGCACTCATCTAGTTAAATCTCTCTCTCTCTCTCTCTCTCTCTCTCTCTCTCTCTCTCTATATATATAAATATACTATATATATAAATATAATATATATATATATATATAATATATATATAAGATATAGATATATATAAAGATATATATATATATAGATATATATAGATATATATAAATAACCCATTCCTCATTGAAATGGAGGGGTTGGGTATCTTACAAAGTGGTATCAGATCATCCAAGTTCAATACTTAGACTGGATGGGTTTCGTCATGGGAAAGTGAGGAAATTTATTAAGTAATTATAAGGTATTGAGTCAATCTAGAATGTGCTTGTAGTTTTTTAATGAAATTGTACCAAGCACATCACAAGCAACATAACATAAAAGAGACACAGTGATGAGGACTAGAATGGTTGAATATAGTTCCCATTAGTCCCAATAGCGAAGTGATGGAATAAAAACCAATGAAGAAAATAGATCAGTTGGGTAAGGGGAAGGGATTCACTCCCCGGATTGGATGAACACCTTGATAGGCCTTCAAGATGAGGTGAGGAGCTTTAAGGATAATAATGAGAAGATGGTAAGAGCCCAAGAAAGGCAGGTTGAGATCGATGCAATCATCCTGCAAAATCTCTCATATTGAAAGAGACAAAGGAAATATGAAATGAGGACTAGTCATAGAGACAAAAAAAGCCTTCATGACTCAAAACAAAACACCAAAGGAGCATATGGTGGAATATCTAGAAAGAGGCCCAAGCAGGGAAGTGATGACACTATTTCGGGGGAGAACCTTTAAGTACTCCAGGAGGAAGGGCTAGAATGCAGGTGCCTCACTCGAGCAAACCATGTAGTTATACTACCTGAAGACACTATTGCTTAGAGAGAAGGGATAGAGAGAATATGGCTAAAGAACTAAAAAAGGAAAAAAATCTCACACTTGATGGAGATATGAAGAAGGTAGATGAGAGTGAAGAATGGCTTCTAGGTATAAATAATTTCTTTAGAATACATGATTATTCCAAGAACATGGAAGCCATATTTTCCTCTTACAACTTAAAAGGAAAAGATGACATTTGGTGGGAGGACATGAAGAATACTAGAGCCATTACCAAGAAGGAGTTGACATGGGAGGAATTTGAGAAACTCTTCAAAGAGAAATACCTATCTGAACACTACTATGACAATAAGGAAAATGAGTTATATGAAATATGGGATTATTAAGGTATGTACCATATCTCAAGGATGAGAAGGTCAAAATTCATAGGTTCATCAACGTGATTCCTATGGTATTCAGATATTGTTGGAACCCCAGACCCTAAAGGATGTGATCACGAATTTAGAACACTATTATGAGCAAGAAAGGCATAGGCCTGAAATTAAGAGTAAATGGCCAGCCAAAATCCCTGTCAAGAAGAATAGGAATTGGTCTAAGAAGAACCTAGGAAGAAAAGAGGGGAACCACCCAGCTTAGAGAAGACAGTATTAGTAGAAGGCCATTGTTGTCATTAATAGAATGGTGCAACAACCAGTGTTAGTGCATCCAAAGATCAAAATACAAGAGCTACTCAAGTGTTGGATCTATCGTGGGAATCACAGGAGAAGGGATTATCCACATCAGTAGGAGGTTGGAACTAAGTGTTGGGTGGGGCATCCCCTAAGGGAAGTTTTGGGGCTTAAAGGCTAGATTTTGGTCCAATTTCGTAAGTCAAATGTAAAGATTCTGCATTTTGTGGGCGTAGATCACGTATTTGTTAAAGAGTCATAGGGTTGTCGACCCTTATTTTGATAATGTATGTCAATTGTAGAATATCTACCCATGGTCCACAGACCATAGGATTTTATAAATAGAGATAATATCTAAGTAGTTAGAGACACAATGTTAAAGAAATGAAGATGTATGTGAGATAGCTCTGAAGTGTAAGTCTAAGTTTTGGGTCGTACTATAGGTAGAGGCTCTACAGCTGAGTGCGCAGAGGCCTAGAAGTCTGCAGCTAAGTGCGCGGACCCTTGCAGCTAAGTGCGTAAGGCGAGTCGAGTCTATAATCATCAGGAAGTATTAACAAAGAGAAGTTTTCTATCATTCCTGTGTATTTATTTCCTATTTATGCATCTGTTATATTGGGTATGAATTTCACTTGTAATGCTTATATGATGCATGAATGTGTATAACGTATTGGTTAAGTGAACGCAAGTAAGAACATCTGTTTACATGAAGCTAACTAAGATCTGCTAATGAGATAAGTAAGATACTTAACTGAGGTTGGGAAATAGGACAATTTGCTACCATAGTAGCATGAAAGGACGTTAGCCCCTGGGTAGGGCTGTGCAGAAGCCAAGTGTAACATTTCGTGAAGGTAATAAAGGGTAGAATGGAGCACGAAGCAACCTGCGTGAAGGTAGGAATAGCTAGAATAAATCAACATCACAACAATCTCAAGGGTGCAGAAACTTGGTTTCAGCATCCCCCCATACTACTTCAAGTGAGACTTTAGTCCACGCTCTGCACGTTGATGTTGAAAGGGCCAGTAGTGTAGGGATTTTTTTGGCTAACTAACATTGAACCTAGGTCATGCCCCCTCAAGCCAACAAATGGTTCTATTGCTAGGACCAAAATTTTCATAAGAGATGTGTGATGTCGTATCATTGGAATCCAACTAAGAAAGAAATCAAAGGTTGTTTGGATAGAAGGATTCATGAGTTCACGACACAAGAAAACAGAAACCTGTGACTATCAAAAGAACAGTGGCTAGATAGTTACCTATACAAGGAGATGCACAAAATCTTTTTCGCATCCTTCCCTATTGAGCTATATGAGTGGATCGTAAAGCTAGTAGATAGCCAAGGAAGGTGGAAACTTGATGGTCCTATTGTGTGGACCCCGGAGCTAGTGCAGAGATTGGAAGTATCAGAGGATAAGATCACACACACCATCGATCATTGGCTTGATCGTATTATAGGGGGATTTGTTACCGAGTTCACGTTGACACCTCAGTCAACTATAGCGAGGCAAAGTGACACTTTTTCAAAGGACCGTGAAGTAAGTACAAAATCTTTGAATACTTGGATTAAAATGTTGTTTTACAAAAAGTGGGTTATGTAGTTACCTTGATGTTTGCGTCTACGGGAAGTAGAAGATATTACAGAAACGAAGGAAATAAGGGTCTAGAGAACAACCCCTTTATTTCACCTCCACGAGGGGATGAGGAAGGGATCACAAAGGTCTATCCATGAAGTGCTATTCATATTATAAGACAAGGATTTCCATGAATACCACCTCAACCCACACCATCACCAGCTTCACCTCCATCACCTCCAACTTTGCCCGTACCACCTCCACTACCACCGTCATTCAGTATGGCGAACACAGTGAAGTTGCCTTTGTTCAAAGGCTTGGGAAATGAGGATCTGGACCAATTCTAATTCATAGTGAAGGCTGTATGGGAAGCTCAAGGTGTTAAAAATGACCATATAAAGAAAGCAACACTGGTTAGTGCCCTGCAGGATCATGCGCTGAATTGGTATATTAAGTACTGCAATGATAACCCAAATGTAAGAGTAGCAGATATCGAAGCAACACTGAATTGGGAATTTAGTAGGCCTAAATCTAAAGCACAGTTGATTATTGGATTCAAAGAAATCATGATGATACCAAGCAAGATGCCTTGGGAACTAGATCAGAGGTTGAAATGTATGATTTGCGAAGCAAACATGAATCTGACGGATGGAAAACATCGCGAGTGGTTTGTGGCTTCGATACTACCACAATTAAGGAGTGTGCTGTCATAACAAAAGATAACAACCAAGGTAGAAGCCTTGGAGATTGTCATGATATTGTTTGGCTTGATGGGGACTGACCCAGGTTTGGAGTTAATTAGCCAAGCAAATCCCTACACTACTGGCCCTTTCAGCATCATCCCCGCGGAGCGCGGACTAAAGTCTCACCCTTGGGATGTCTGAGGGGTCAATTTAGTCCAACTGTGCCTACCTTCGCGCAGGTCACTTCGCACACTGTCCTAACCTACGAGACCTTTATGATCTGTTATAATCACCTTCACGCAGCCCTAACCAATGGCTGAGGTGCTTTCATGCTACTATGGTAATGATCTGTGCTATTTCCCCAAACTATACCATGGATCTTACTTATCTTCTTAAGGATCTTAGTTAACTTCGCATAAACAGATACTTTATTTGACATTCACTTAATTATCACAATCACGTATGTTCGCGCATCATATAAACAATAGAAATGTAATTCATACCCATTACATTCAATGCAAAAACAGGAAATAAAAACATAGGAATGATATCAAACTTCTCTTTATTAATGCTTCCAATTGTTAAAGACTCGACTCACCCTACACACTCAGCTGCAAGGGTCCACGCACTCAGTTGCATACTACTAGGCCTCTGCAAACTCAGTTGCAGAGCCTTCTCCTACTCTACGACCCAAACTAGACTTTACACTTCAGAGACTCCGTTATGTTTCTATTCCATGATCATTGTTGGGCGCGGGATCCCCCAAGGCAAGTTTTGGGACTTAAAGCCCAAGTTTTGACTACATCTGATGTAAAGACTCTATGAAGTATGGGTGGGGAGCATGAAGTTGTAATTGATTCATAGGGTTGTCTACCCTTACTTTTGTAATGTAATGTCAGCATGAGAGTTCTACCCATGGTCCATGGACCATGGGATTGTATAAATAGAGCGAGGCTCTAAGTTGTAGAGATAGATTATTATATCTAAGAGAAGATGAAGCATTGAGTCTGAGCAGAAGTGTAAAGTCATGTCTTTGGGTCATAGAGTAGGATAAGGCTCTGTAGCTGAGTGTGCAGGGTGAGTTGACTTTATAACCATTGGAGAAAATAATAAAGAGAAGTATATTATCATTCTATGTGGCTTTTTCCTATTTTATGCATTGAAGTATATTGGGTATGAATTACAAGTTTACTGTTTATTTTCTGTGCGAACTTATATGAATGTGTTGAATAAGTGAAAATATGATAAGTATTTGTTTACACAAAGTTAACTAACAGTTATAAGAAGATAATTAAGGTCCACAGTGTAACTTAGGGAAAGAGGACAAATTGCTACCTTAGCAGCACGAAATCACCTTAGCCCCTGATTAGCACTACACAAAGGCAATTATAATAGAGCATGAAGGCCTCACAAGACAAGAGAGTACAT
Source organism: Pinus taeda (assembly GCA_000404065.3). NCBI lineage: Eukaryota > Viridiplantae > Streptophyta > Pinopsida > Pinales > Pinaceae > Pinus > Pinus taeda. The sequence goes on from APFE030584785.1 coordinate 10,149, forward strand.
GAAGTGACCTATGCGAAGTCATTCCTGGTTCGACTAAGTTGCTCCTTCAGACATCTCAAGGGTGTGGAAACTTGGTTCCAACATCCCCCCATACTGCTTCGGGTGAGACCTTAGTCCATGCTCCACGAGCTATTGCCGAAAGGGCCAGTAGTACAGGGATTTGTTTGGCTAATTAAATCCAAACCTAGGTCAGGATCCATCAAGCCAACAAATTGTTCTGTTCCCTGGACCGGAGTCTGCATAGAGATGTCTGATGTCGCATCACTGGAATCTAGCTAAGAAGGAGATTGAAGGGTGGTTAGATAGGAAAATTCACGAATTCATGGCATAAGAGAATAGGAATCTGCGACTATCGAAGGAAGAGTGGCTAGACTACTACTTGTACACATAGATCTATAAAATTTTCTTCCCATCTTTCCCTACTGAGTTGTACGAGTGGATTGTGAATCTAGTAGGTAGCCAAGGAAGGTGGAAGCTCGAAAGACCTATTATGTGGACTCTAGAGTTGGTGCATATATTGGAAGCATTAGAGGATAAGATTGCACGCGTTTTTGATCATTGGTTCGACTGGATTATAGGAGGATTCATTACTGAGTTCATGGTAGATACTTCGGTCAGCTATAACGAGGCAGAGCAACACTTTCTCAAGGGAACATGAGATAAGTATGTAAAGTATCTGAATACTTGAGTTAAAAATCTATTGTGCGAAAAGAGGATTATGCAGCTACATTGATGTTCAGGGCTATGTAAAGTGGGAGAATTTACAGAAACGAAGGAAGTGTGGGACTAGAGACTAGCCCCTTGATTTCTCTTCCACGAAGGAATGAGGAAGAACTTGTGAATGTATCTCCACGAAGTGCGATCCATTTGATAAGGTTGAGGATTCCACGCATGCCACCTCCACCCACACCACCTCCAGTTTCATTGTCATCACCTTCATCTTCACCCGTGCCACCTCTTCCACCACCGCATTTTAATATGGAAAGCTCGATAAAGTTGTCTGTGTTCAAGGGAGTAGGAAATGAATATCCGGACCAGTTTTGGTTCATTGTAAAAGCCATATGGGAATCATAGGGAGTTACAAATCATAACATGAAGAAAGCGACATTGGTTAGTGCTCTGGAGGATCACGCATTGACCTAGTACATCAAGCACTCAAGTGATAATCTGAGTGCGGGAATTGCAGTTATCTAAGCTAAGCTAACTTGGGAGATTAGCAAGCCAAAGTCAGAAGCACAGTCGATCATTAGGTTCAAAGAGATCACGATGCTACTAGGTGAGATTCCTTGGGAGTTGGATCAGAGGCTGAAGTGCATGATTCATGAATCTAACATGATTCTGACAGATGGACAACACCACAAATGGTTTGTAGCATCACTATCACTATTTGAGGAATGTTGTCGCACCAAAGGTTAAAAGCTATAGCAGAGGCTTTGGAGATTTCGATGAGGCTGCATGAGACCTCAATATAGGATCCTAACTTCGGAGATCAGCAGATCCACATGCAGTTGAAAAACTTATACCTTGAGATGTAGAGTTTAAAACAGGACAGAACAATCCGACCAGAAGCACGAGAAGAGGTATGGTGTGTGAAATGCATAGGTCAGGGACATGATAAATACCATTTCCTAGTATTTTTGAATTACCTCGTGAGACAGGGAATGATGCCATTAATATTAGAAGCATAAGTAGGACCGAATGCGGCACTTTCTCTATGGTGCACGATTTGTCAAATACAAGGAAAGCATGCTACAAACAATTGCCATTTGTTGCAAAAGTACATGAAGAACTCGCAACATTTGTTTTGTAATTTCTGTAGATTGGTGGGACACAATGAGCACACATGTAGAAGTTATGAGCTAATGATGGATATAACTCCCACCTAGAGGGTTTAGGCCAAAATATAGCCCCTAGATCAAGGTGCAAGGATGATGCGAACTAGATTCCAAGGGCACAAACAAGGCAGAGGTGGAGGAGGACCTGGGAGAGGTCACAGACAACTGATATGCTACAATTGTGGAGGGCCAGGACTTTATGCCCGTGATTGTACAAATTCGATGCATCCATCATGTCTATATTGTAACTTGTTTGATCATGAGATAGAGGATTGTCCTACACTGATAGCGAGGCTATGGAAAAAGGGAGCGCTACCACCTCCCCCAACTCAGAACTTGCAAATGATGAGGTATGAGCTATGCAAGGATGATCCAAATGTGAATATTGTGCTCTGAAGTGGAATTAAAATGGGATATGATAAAGGAAAACAACTTGAAGAAAGTACTTGGGTTCGCAAAGCTCCAACGAAATAAGTGGAGTTTGATTTGGAGCGCGCCTGAGAAACCTTTATGGAAACTAAGAAGAGCTTCGCTGATGCCTCCACTCCAGGAAGCAAAGATAGCTGGAGCCAGAGATGGACCTATCAATGCTCACAATGTTCCTGGAAACGTGCATGAAGCTACTGTGCAATAGTAAGGTTGTAAATGGATCTCAAGAACTCATTAAAAGATGTGCAGGGACCGCACAAGGAGAACCATGCGTAGTCCGAAAGGTTGGAAAACACAAGACAAGAACAAGAAGAGAAATGAGATTAACACATAGATTGGGGAATATGAGATGGACCAAGTAATTTTAGATTTAGGATCGAACGTGAACATTCTGTCGAAGCAAATATGGGAGCACATGGGGAGGCCTATGTTGTAGTGGTCTCATATTCAACTGTGAATGGAAAACTAATAGAAGATAATACCCCTGGGGCGATTGCAGGGAATCATTGTGGATATTAAGGGAGCGAGTGCGCTAGCAGAATTTGAAGCGATAGAGATTGTTGATGACAACAATCCCTACCTTGCACTCTTAGGAATTGATTGGGCCACTGACATGAACATGGTGATTAATATAAAAAAGAACAAGATGATTTTCGAAAAGAAATCTCTACCGTAGTAATACCATTAGACCCTGTTGAGGGATCGCGCTACACTGAGCTAGTGCACAATTATGAAAGTGATGATGATTTGGACTGCATCTACAAGATAACCACACGAGAACAAAACTAAGTAAATCCCACTACATATGGATGAATTTCGTGGGAGCATGAAAGCTCTTGTACTTTAGATTCAGATGAGGAGATAGAGAGGTGGCAGAACAGGTTACATGAGGTAACCATGTTAAACTGTAATATGATGACAAGATCATTCCATTGTGTATCAATGAAAATGAGAGATTTACCTACCTATGATGGATTAGGAGACGTAGATGCTTTCCTGAACAGATTTGAAAGAGAGGTGCTGGAGAAGCAACGATTTGAAGCCTTGAATTGAGTATCGTGCGCCATGGCCACAAGGTGGTGGGCTATGCACAAATGAAACGTTTATGACTAGAATGCATGTAGGAGGATGATATGCACACTGTTTTGGAAGCATATTGGGTGGTCGACAACTAGATAAAATGGCTAGGATGGTCCACGTGCACATCTGTCCAGTTGGGTGCGGACCTATGGTAAACCACCTGCGTGGATGCACATGAACTTCGAGATGGGAAATATGGACAATAAGCATGTGTTTGGGGGGGGGGGGGAGAATGCGCGAATGGATTCCCAAAATGGAATGAGAGAGTGTGGAAGGAACAAGCACACAAATGGTTGCCCACATGAAAGCATTTCACGAAGTGTGCAGAGCGTTGAACAAGGTATGTAATGCGTAGCGATGCGATTGGGCCCTATGCATACCAACAATCCTATGGCCTTATAGGGAAACATGCAAGAAACTGACTGGAAGGATGCCTTTTAGATTGGTTTACGAATCAAGCACTGAAATACCAATGAAGTATATGATGCCTAGTTTGCACATAGCAATGCCCATGTATACAACAAATTGTGGATCCTTGAAAGAAGGGATTGCGTAGTTGGAAGAAGAAGAATGCTTGGGACCTGATGAAGAGATCTAGTGGTGTAATCTTAGGCTCCAAGAACTCTTGAATTAAAAATTTCATTTGAGGGAGAAAAGTGCCATGGCAAAAGAAGTCAAGAAGTTGGAGTGAGGAATGAAAAGGGATTTTCTTGATAAAAGGACTATGGTAAAACAAGATGCGCATGATAATATTGATAAATTTGGAGACTATCGCTGAGATTTGATTAGTTTGATTCCTTGGATTAGACCATGTATTAGTAAAAGGATCATAGATGGTGGGACGATGAAAATGGTAAAATGCGTGACGCAAGTAGTAAGGTTAAAAGGTGAACTTTTCCAAGGAGAAGTAAATGATGATTGGGTAAAGTCATATACAGGTGACATGACCACTTGACTAGCTGTGGGAAGCACGATATTAGCACTCTAGGCAGTTGAAAGGAGGCGTAGGACTATAAATTACTCTCCTTGAGAGCTACACCATGTCAGGGCTACGCGTAGGAGTGAAGTGTCACAGGGTGTGCGACAGCACAAGGGTAGTAGAGGGTCGTGCGCTACAGGTGTGGAGCAAAACAAGAATCAACATGGAGCAATTAATCTTGTAGCATGATGAGGTTATGTCCTAGAATAGGCAGATAGTGTAGGTACTTGAAGAAACCTATCAAATGGTCCTTGAGTTAGGCATCCCAGCAGAGGTGTGCATTCAAAGGTTAGCAGCAGGGGTGTGTGAGGCACGAGACGAGATGGCCAAGGTTCAGCTAGAGCTGAATCTCCAGATAGTAGAGCTGTGGTTGAAGACAAAACCTTCAACTCCTCTAGAGGTGAGGGAACAGTGCACCAGCACCATCACCATGGGCATAGAAGAGATTAGCAGTGCAGTGAGGGACTGCACCAAAATGTTAAAAGAATCATTCGAGGTTCTCGCCACTCTGCAGGAGGACCCAAACATATAGCACATGGAGATAGAGGCTCATAAGCTGCAACAACAATATGATAACATAAAAGGAACTACGTAGACAGTGGCCCTTACACAGAGGCTTGTGCGGATGGAATAGGCCAAGGCACTTAAGGAGCAGGTAGACACATTGCGGCACAAAGAAGCGATGTTGAAGACACACATCCAACCATGGATTGATGAAGCCTTCATTATCACAACATCAATAGAAGACAAGCTCGTGCAAATGTAGGGGATGCAGGAGCAGATACAGGGAAGTTGTTCACATGTCATAGTCTCTAAACAACGCACCCATGCGATACATTAGGGAGCCATTCAGTGCGTTGCTGACCTTGGAGTAGTACGAGTAGAGTTGGGAGGTCTCCACATGAAGATCTCCACACTACCAGAGTGACTCAAGGGTGAGTCATAATGTTTGTGTTGGGGGCCTGTTGGGCGTAAGATCCCACAAGGCAAGTTTTGGGGCTTAAAGCCCAAGTTTTTACTATGTCCGATGTAAAGACTTCGTGAAGTATGGGTGTGAAGCACGAAGTTGTAATTGAGTCACAGGGTTTTCCTCCCTTACTTTTGTAATGTAATGTTGGCTTGAGAGTTTTACCCATGGTCCACAGACCATG